>JAVXUP010002211.1:0-150226 GCA_033070095.1 Escallonia herrerae | reverse complement strand
ATTTAAAAAGCGGTTATTGGCAAATCAAAATGGAAGAATCATCAATTCCATTAACTGCCCTTAGCGTACCATAACGACGCTATGAATAGACGGTACTACTATATGGATTGAAAAATGCTCCATCTCTATTCGAAAGAAGGATGGATAACATTTTTACAAAACACGGAGATTACTGTGTAGTGTACATAGATTATATATTAGTATTCTCAAAAACCATAGAAGAACATATAAATCATCTAGAAAAGATAGCACAAGAATTCATTGATAACGAATTAGTACTATCAACAAAGAAATGTGAATGGGAACTAACCACAATTAACTTTCTAGGATTTAAAATAGAAGATAGTAGAAAAATTATTCTTCAAGATCACACAGCTAAAAACATAAAGCTATTTTCAGAACAAATTAATGATGTAAAACAACTTCAAAGATTTATCAAGTTGTTAAAAATTACGTGAGGAAAATTCCACATCCATCAAACCTAACAGAAACTTTAAGTAAAAAGCTTAGAAAAGGAAAATGGATATGGGAAGATGAAGATACCCAAAATCTTCTTTGGATAAAAAGTCAAGTTAAAACCTTGCCAAAACTAAGATTACCTAAACAAGGAGATAAGCTAATCATAGAAACCAATGCTTCTGAAAATTGCTAGGGTGCAGTATTGAAAGCAATTCTCCCTGATCAAACTGAAGAACAGTTATGTGGATGCTAGAGTGAAACCTTCAAAGATGTAGAAACTCGATATCACATAAACGAAAAAGAGTTTTTATCTATAGTAAGTGGAATAAATTTTTTTTACATATTTCTAGTTTTGGAACACTTTCTTATCAGAATAGATAATAGGTGATTTAAAGCTTTCTTTAAGAGAGAACTAAGAGATATTAGTCAAACAAGACTTTAACGATGGCAACAATGATTTAGCTATTATATTTTTGATGTAGAATATATCTCATCAGCTAACAATGTGCTTGCAGATTGTTTAACCAGTGAATTATGCTTTATGATGTATGAAGTTGTAACCTAAAAAAAGACTAGTCAAAAGGCCTTAAAAGAAATGTATGAAGCAAGAGATCCTGAGTTGATATACTGTGAGAACCATCAGGGAAATTTGACAACTACATTATTTTCCCAAAAAAGAAGAAGGACAGTTCTTTGACCTTCACAAATCCTCCCCTAGTAGCAGAAGAAGATGGTTAGGACTACCAAACTGTAAGCACTAAAACAAAATTATACAAAACTAAACAGTCAATACCGAGGCTTAAGTTTTGGAATAAAGAGAGTAAGGTTAAAACCTTGACAGCAAGGCGCCCTAAACAAATGGGCAAGAAAATAAAAAATTACTATCCTAACAACAAGGATCTAAAGAGAAAAATGGCCTGACGAAGATGAAAAATCTTCAAAATCAAATGTTACCATAAGACAAGCCGTTGATAACAAAACAAAATCACCAGGGTTATATGCGGAGAGCAAAAATCTCTTTGGACATGTCTGGTACTACCTGAGGAAAATTACCGAAAAGAGTTATGAAGAACCCTCAACCAATTAACTAATTGTGTTAAGCACTTAAAAAAAAAAGAAGAAGAAGGAATACTAATTCTACAAGAAAAAGAATTCGATTGTTAGAAAAACTAGAATCATTTCTCTCACCTGATATGACTACGAAAATAAAAGAACTAGCCAGGATGGAAAATGAACACGAAGAGATCCCTCACAAACCCAAAATGAAAGTGTTCTTCAATTGGGATTATGGATCGTCAAGCCTCACATTACCATCAGACAAGATTGATCTTAAATGAATTGAACATAGACTCGTAGGAAACATTCAAAATAGACGGAGATGATTGGCAACTCATCGACAATCTCCTAACTATAATCTGATATGCTCTTGGAGTTATGGGATTCAGTCAACATATTATCATAGTCCAGATACTGTCAACCTTGGCAGAATAAAGCAAAACCAAGTCCTACCAGCCATACCAGATTCATTTATTGATTAACTAATAATGGGTAAATGAATTCCTACTGACCACACAAGGATGAACTGTGGAACACATATAATGCAGAGAAAGACAAGATTGCAAGAGTCAATTTTATCCATCAAACCTTTGAAAACATAGTAGCCGATCCTCAAGAAGCATGTGTCTGCAATGGACGAAGAATAGTAATCCTAAAGGGATGGAAAGCATTCATAGAACCCTCCAAACAGGGTCAAGAATAGGTAATTAAACTTTGTGAATAGTTTAATAGCCAAGGACAAGAAGAACCTGATTTGCCTAGCCAAACTTTTGAGCTGTACAAGAGGGTTTGGGACCACAGGATAAGAATGATTGAAATGGACATAATTGCCAGCGAAAAATGACAAAGCCAAGTGGAGAACAGAATAAAGATGTCTGCCATAATAAAATAAAGACGACCCTACAAAAAATTATAGAGGATTTTCTCTGTTGAAGGATCCCATGTATCTAATCTTTTCATCTATAAAGGGGGTCAACGTTTGAGCAAGAAGGCAAAGGAAGTTTGAGAGAGTGTGAGTGTGAAGTGTGCTAAGAATGTGTGCAATAATAGAAAGAAGCATTCCCTTTTGTTGCTCCGGTATAAAATTTCCTTTCTAGTATAAATAAGTATTGGTTTGAGTACGACGCTTTTCTACTGCACTTTTCAAACCAATATCCTAAAAGCCTGAGAGTATTTGATTATAGCCATTAGTCAATTCTGAGGAATGTAAAGCATCGAGCTGTGTGTTCACTTGGTGAAAAGCAACAGGAGAAACATGGCAGGCGTACATTCAAGGACTAAGAACAGCGTCTCTGTAAGTAACATTACATCCTAAAATAACCTTGTGTGATTATATGTATGTGACAAAGTATTATGGTGCATAAAATTATATTTTTCTAAAGTGTTGGGGTTAGATTGTAATTACTTTAAACTATTAGGGTTATCTAGCAGTTTTGAGGGAGAAGACTTAATCTATACCATCCATAAATAGCTAATAAACGGTCATATCACGTTGGCAGATAAATTAAATTATCGGTGTTAGCTGTGGATCGCGACCCTATGTATATATATACATATATAAAGGGAGAAGATAAAATGCCAATACGGGTAAGTTGCCAACTCTTTAGCTACTTTCCTCTATAGCCCCTCAACTTCTCAATAGTTTACTTAAAACACCTTATACTTCTAAAAAAAACTAAAATTGGCCCCTCTCAAGTTTAGAATATGTAATTCTTGATCAAGGAGAATTTTGCCACACAAAACTAGTATCAGAGTCTAATCAGAGGCGAGATCCAACCGAAAAGCTCATAGAAATTCTTTGTTTATTAAATCATATGACATGAATTATACACTTAGACCATGGAATAATGGATGAATCTCACGAAAAACTGACATAACACGATCATTAAATCGAATAATGTATGTATCTCACGAAACTCCAAATATATGTCGAAATATAAACAAGATATATATCAGATATGAAATGAATTACAATATTTAGATAAAGGCTTAAAAACTAAAACCGACGACTTAGCTTCAAATAACTTTTTATCAAACTTTAGAAGTTATGATTCTTCCAATAATTAAAATAGCAACGAAACTTTATATGTATTTGAAGAAGTTATAGCACATAGCGGTAGCGAGAGGGCTAGAAAATCCTCTTCGAATGGCTTAAAAGACACCAAGGATCCCATACAGGGAATGGGTGTAGGAGAAATAGAAAAAAATAATAAATGACTACTTAGACAAAGTAGAAAAAGAATGATCATTAAAAAAATCAATGAGGGTGAGATAGATCTAGCTGTTCTAAAAGAACAACAATTTAAACAAGAAGAAAAAAGAGCCATATCAGAAGTAAATAAAGCATTTGTTGATATGAATTTATGGAACGGAGAAATAAATCCAAACTATATAGGAGCGTAAAATCCAGAGTTAACTTTAGGAAGAAATTATAAATTTAATAACGCCCCTATAAGGACAAATATAAAACAAGAATTTGTTCCCAAAAAATGGAAGAAATGAACCCGTATATCAATTCGATATATATCTTTAGACCTAGCAAATGGGAATACTCATCGCCGGGTACAGGTATTACCTGGCCGAGTAAGGGTAAAAAAATACCAGGTTTTTTCCAGGTAGCTTTTTCATGTACCCATACCCTATCTGAGCGGGTGGGATATTACTTGCGAGTAAATCCATTTTTTTCTCTCAATTTTTCATTTCGCCGAATAAGATAGTTACAACCTTCAACTTTGCATTTTCCCCTATTTTCTTGCAATTTATAATGAACTATTTACTCAAAAAGGTAAGTTAAAGGAAAAGGAAAGAAAAAAGTTCATATCTTCACCAAATTCTTCAAATCACAACCACCAGATTCTAAATATAAAAAACTCGAGAACATTCTCAGCTCTGACCATACATGAACCACGTTAGCAATCTTTAATGTGAATATCAAGTATCAAAGAAAGAACAAGAACATACATAGACCCTAATTCATGGAAGACCAAAACTTTATTAGTATCTATAAAGATTTTTGGGCATAGAGAACTTCGTATATTCCCAAGCCATCATTGACAATTATGACAAACAACGAATGGAAAGAAAGAGTAAAAATTGCCATAAGCGATCACTGCCACCAATAAACTATGTCTTTGATCCACCTAAAACTTTTCTTGACTCAGGAAGAGTTTCAGGTGGATCAAAGACATGGACAATCTGTAAAAAGATCGGCAACGATGGTTGATCTCTGAAGATTGGCAGTCGGAGAACATTGGTGGTTAGAGGGTGGCGGTCGATCTATGCCTTGCGAGCGTGATAGTGTAAGGGATAGAGAGGAGCCGGAGAGGGGCGACGGTAGACGAAGAAGCCTAGAAGGTTGGTGCTCGGTGGCTCGATGCCGTTGGTGCCGTAGAGAATGAGGCACAGCTATGAGTGACTGAGAAAACGAGAAAGATTTGATGGAAATTTGAAAAGTGAAACCTAAATAGGGCAAAATGACTATATATACAAACACAGGTAAAACCAGGTTACCCTCCAAGAATTCGTGTTATACATTGGTTCCAACCCTTAACCCTCTTATCGAGATTCATCGATATTGAATCAATCGACGCACTTCTAACACCTGTTCCACTTTTGGAAGACCTTGCGTTATATCACTAGATCTTGATTTGTGATATATAAATGTAACTAATGTATCTCCTTCGTAAAGGAGAAAACAATAAATATTTTTTTTATTTTAACCCTACGGAATAGAAGGAATAGGCAAAAGCCTTATAGAAATATTTTAAATTTAAAATGGACCGAATCGAATCGAACTGGAAAAAATGGACCGGTCCGGGTATGTGTCCAATGTCCATAGGTAGCATATTTGGCTGCCTGTACACGTAATTTATTAATGGACGGGGTAGACCCGCGGGTACGGGCAAAAAATTGCCAAGTCTATATATCTTGATATCGATTTTCTTTCGAATACTGAAGAAAATAATCGATAATTAGGCGCAAGCCTTAAAAATTGCCATAATAGATGGTAAGTTAATAGAAAGGCATGCTATGAAACACTTCATTTGAGCAACCCTACGAGAAAACAAAGCTAGGTTCTAGAATAATGTAGAAGATAACGAAATGATAATTGAAGCACAGAGTAAGCTTAACATTTCCCAAGAATGGATAATTTTTTATGCGGATAACTTCAAACGAGAGTTTTGAGGAATATATATAAATAATATAGGTATTCAAGAAAAATTTACCATCACAAATTTGACAAAGCTACAAATATGTGATATGTGCTATTTTAAAAATTACACTTGTGAATATAAAAAATAGTTTTACAAGTTAGAACTCAAAGACAACCTCTATTGGTAAAAGCAATTTATTGCCAAACTCCCTAAACCATGGGGTGAGTTAGTTGAAAAAGAATTTGTTAAACTCCTAAATGATAGAATGCTTTGCGATTCCTTAGGAGGAAGAATACCAGCTGTAAAAAAAGTTCTAAAGAAATATTGTACTGAAGGACAAGCAATAAAAGATATGAAAAAAGCTCATATGAGTTATGATTGTTATTCTAAAGTCGATAACATGGTAAAGAGTTATGATGTGAAAAGAAACCCAACTTCATGAAGAAAAAATTCGAGAAGAAAAAGTTTGAAAAGGAAAAAGGATATGTGAAAGGATAGAAAATTTTCAGAAAAGAAAATTGAATCCATCAAGGGAAAAACCAAAACTACGGGGAGATATATTAGAACAGAAATCTAATATTCTATATAAAAAAACTTTCATATCTAAAAGGAAAATCATCACATGAGTGTGATTGTTGTTGGTTTTGTGGCAAAAATAGACATTGTGCGCATAAATGTCCAAGTAAGAAAAGAAAGTAGAATATAAGATCTTTCTTATTCACTGAAGAAATATACGAGCCAGCATGTAGATACAAATTAGATTCCAAAGACGAAACATAAAAGCTTGTTTTAGAATATGACTATGAGTCTGATGATGAAACAACATCAGATAACGATTATGATGCACCGCCTCGAAGAAAATCCCAAAAGTTTTTTAGGAGTCGCTATCTTGTTTAATTTGAAGAAAAGGAAATATAAGAAAAGCGCTAAAAAATGACTTGAAGGTGTCTAAAAGGACGACTAGCCTATCGGAACCGGGAGAAGGATTCGGGGACTAAGTTATACAATGGGAAGGTATTAAGCAGCCACCACGCCCTTTCGGTCTCTACTTCATTTCTAATGATTTTTGGCCTAAAGAACACGTAGCATGTACAATACAATAAGATTCACCCTAAGTTAATTTTCATTATTCTTTGGCTTGGACTCGACAATAGGGCTCAAGTGGCCTACGTATTTGATCGGACTAATCGGAATCAAAACCACCGTAGTTCGACACAGGTCCTATAAGAAGTAATCTACACTTCAAGCTTCGACTTAGACAAAGAAAATGAAAATAACACTTCTTTTGTTGTTTTGACATGAAATGCGACCATGAGAAATAAAAGACAGTCTATATGAGTCCGATTCCAAGAAAGCTGGTTAAGGTTACCTCGCGATGTAGCTTGCCTTGATGACTCGGGAATGTTTGCCATTGGATCCATAATGCAAAGAACAAAGCAACATTTTTAGAGTGATTTGAATGGTCAGGATTCTCGAGAGAGGTTGGTTGTCACTTTAGAAGGAAATGGCGTGCAAATTCTAAAGAGAATAAGCCTTTTGACCTAATGATTCTCCCTTAAAATGGAGGTCAAGACCCATTTTTATAGTGCTCGGGGTCGCAGAATCTGATAAGATTGGCAATCCCAATCTGCATCACTGGAGATAAGTCTGAATAAGTGATAAAATCGCAAATTGACAAAAGTCAACTAACTAGCTTGTTAGTAAAAAAACCGGCCAGTTCACCCTATTTATTAAAAATATTTTTCAAAATTTCAGGACATTATCTAACCCTAATTTTGAAAATATCTCTGAAATTATAAATGAGATGTGTCAGATTTGGGATACGTCATTTCTTAACCAACAATTAGATTTATTTGATCTTTATCTCAAGGATAAATTATAGATTATTTCCCCAAATCATCTACAAATTACATCACTTAGAATAATCTAGACCATGGACCGGACTTAACCTAAATGGACTGGACTAATGCAATGGACTAGACTGAACATGTAATGAATTGGATTGGACAATTCAAGTGGCCTGGACTAGACCATTTAACTGGACTAAATTAATTAAATAAAACTAGACTTAATTAATTAATTAATTTACATTACTAAGCCCAAATTTAATTATGCCTTTTAATAAATAATAAAGCCCCTTAAGAATGGAGCGCGCTGCCAGGCAAACATCACGAAAAGAGAGGGATAACTATTTTGGTAGTGAAAATACGGGGAAAAAAACCACGTGACTCAAAGATAGACTTAAAAGACTCATATAGATCTGGGGTCGGACCTTCATAGGCTTCCTGTGTATCCTCCCAGAAGGAATCAAACCAACATAGTTCGATGAAATAAATATGTTGTTCGAAGTCGGAGCCAACAGTAACAATGATTGGTCATCGAACAGTATTCAGCAAGGAAGTTTTGCCCATTACCGGAGCCACCGAATCGATTCAAATGGTCAATGGACAAAACTCATGTCTAGTAACCAGAGCTCCCAAATCGATTTGAAATAGTCGTCTAAACATGTAGAAGAAAATAGTAGATTTGTCTATTACTGGAGCCCCCAAATCAATTAGAAAGGGTCGACGGATGATATACTAAAGACAATTTTTGTTGTTATCAGAGCCATCAAATCGTTTTGGGTGGTTGACAATAAAACTTATGTTTAGACACTGAAGCCCCCAAATCAATTTGATAGGGTCATCGAGACATAAAAGAATCTTCTATGTCACCGGAGCCTCCGAATTGATTCAAAAGGTTCGACATATAGGATGGCAAGGATTTTTACTATTACCGAAGCCCTTAAATCCATTTGAAAGGGTCGACAGACAAAATGAAAATAACTTTGAATGTTAACAGAGCCCCCGAATCGATTCAAAAGGGTCGAGGAACAAAGTGAGAGCTTAACTGGTAACCAGAGCTGGAAATGTCATAATGACATTGGATTGTTGGACGTGAAGGAGTCAGTTCACTTCATGAAGAGACACTGCTGTAACTGGCAACAAAACATGGAATCATGTATTAGCCTTAAAACGTACAAGAGTCGTTGGTAGAGCGATAGATAAAAAAAATATGTGTCGTGAACTCACTCAAGGATTAGATGTTGAACTTGCACAAATAGGCACGCAAGCATACAAATACTTGACAATAGCTCCCGCGAGCGAATGAAGATATATCATGCGACAATATACAGGCAGGCAAATGCAAATTTATACTAATGGTGTCAATATTCACTGCACAGAAGCATGCATTCCAATTTTTTCCTTTGAAAAAGCTTGAAAACCTGCCGGTTGGTCAGACCGGTAAGAGGTTTGAAATTTAAATTGAAAACTGGCTTATTAGTGAGCAGGTTTTTTGAAAACTTTTGAAAGTTGGCATAAGAACCGGCTGGTTAGTCCCAGACTTTGCGATTTTTGAAATTTGAAGAGCCAAAAATTGGCCAATTAGTCGAAGACTTTAACCGACTTAAATGACAAAACCAGCCAGTTTTGTGCGCGAATTTAGGGTTTTTTTTTTCAAAATACTTCCAATTCAATCCCACTCTAATCTCTCTTAGATTTCTTCTCTCTAGGAGCCCTAGGTCATTTATCCTAGCCTTAATCATACTCCTAGTCAATAAATACAACCAATCCCTTCTCTATCTCTCTCAATTTTGTATAAACATGACCCAAGATAGAAAAAATCTCCAAATTTCAACCGAAGAATTGAACCAATGATCGTTTATTGCTCACCCTAAAGTAGGGCACTCACCTCAGTGCCCACTACTTTGCGAAGGATGTATGTTTTATCGTTATTTTTCTTCTAGACATACACTCTTTCACCTTGCTTCACACATACACACTCCATGCCCATGCACAGTAGGTCCCCATGCTTTAAGGTTTTTATGCACTTCTTTTATAAACCAGATGGATCCCTAGATTTCTTTCTTTGTTTTGCGAATTTGTAGCCTCTCCCCATGAATATGCGATGTAGGAGTTCCCCAAACCTTGTGAGAGATTGGTGGGCAAAACCCCCCATCCCAGTGGTCATTATGGGCTTTCGTCCCTTTTTTGATGGATTGCATGTTTTAACCTGGAGCAAGAAACATCTTCTATGTCTTGCCAAGCATTGGTGGGATTCCATCAACATTTTCCATATGCCATTCGGGGAGGCCACGACCACCCCGTTGGATTTTACAAGCATCATTGGTGTTTGTTGACAAAGGATCCCCGTACTTTAGGCCCATAAGCTCGATAAGGATCATGATCTTGTGGTCCATTTACTCGGCTACCAACCATCCTTCAAGAAGGGTGGTTTGATACTTTTGGGTTCCATCCGAAACCACAATGAGCACATGAATCTGGAGGGGGTGAGCTCGTAAGCGATCAATCAGTTCATCCAAGATTTTTTTGCTCTACACTCTTGGGGAAACCCTATTTAGCAATAGGGACGACTCTGTCCAGATATGGTACTTTTGAGCCTTTAGGGTGATTGAGGAGATTGGGGAGTACGACTGGGGTACTCCCACTCTGGCTTATTTGTACCAACCGATGAGTGTTATGTCCCAGAGGCAGTTGCTTAGCTTCATGGGATTTTGTGATGTCTGAGAGGTATGCCTAAACTCTTTCATTATTCTCTAATAATGCCAATGCTTATTCTTGACATATCCTCACATGCGTTATGCTTGTTCTCATATTTGGGCTATTGAGATTCTGGGTTCTCGCGCCCCTCAATTGGCAAAGGCGGCTCCTGCTCTAACTACATCAGAGATGACCTAGTGGAACTTTTGAGACAAGCGGGCTAGGGTCTTAGAGTTTGTGCATCGAGGCAGTATTAATGGGTTGAGAGAGTGCTCGGTAAGCAAGCTTATTAGTTCATACAATTTTCTTTCTAAATGTGCTTATCAACTTCTCACATTTATCTTTCTTAATTCAGGAATCCCTGTCTCGGTAGTGGCACAAGGTGGGAGACTATGCTGAGGAGTTAAGCCATACTTGGGGCCAAATGCTATTGGTGGGACCTTTGTAAGAGGAGTTCTACATTGGAATACGGTAATTCCTCAGCATCATTTAGAGGGTATGGGCTTCAGGATACTGGCGACTCCTCTTGAGGAGATGTATTGCACGACAGAGCTAGATCGGGGGCTGAAACAAATAATGCTTAAAGGTATCCCAAAGTCGTACTTACGGTGGCAGAATGATCCTCAGACATATGAGGTCTTCGATGAAAAGATTTGGCACCCTCCCTCAATTTGGAAATGCTGAAAAAAATTCAGAGGTAGAAGACGGCCCAGGATAAGAAGGGAAAGGGGAAAAAAGAAGACGACGTGGCCGAGGTTCTTCCAATCCATAAATGGACGGTGCCGTACTACTCCAAGGGCGACCGGAGAGAGATGATGAGGTATTTGGCCTTAAAGAATTGGCTTGAATCCATACGGTAATTTTTAGAATTAATCTTATTTTATTTCTCCATGTTATGCATGCAAGGTCTTGACTTGGTGCTTTTTCTATATGTAGGTCCCTGCTCCTTACTCTAAGATGCTTACAGGATGATAAACAACATGAAGGGCATGGTGTCCAGCTATTGAGACATGCTCTCTGTGTACGGGACTTTGGAGGGAGGTATAGAGATGCCTATTCTCACTCCCTCGTTGCCACCATCGAGAGGTGGATTGAGCGGTTTGCCAAGCTCGGCGGAGCCCCCAGCCCCTGCTACTACTGCTACTGCTACTTATACCCCTCGGCAACCTCAATCATTCCCAAGGGCAAACGTGTGAAGAGTATTACAGTGAACTGGCCTTGGACTTGAGAGTCTCTGAATCCTAGACCGCCACCGTCTAAAGGGAAAGAAGTTGTTACTGGTAGCAGAAGGAAGGCTCCATCTCCATCATCAAAGAGGCCAATGCAAAAGTCATCTCGAGCTCCTGAGAAAGAGGACTATACAGGGGGTGATGGGGAGGAAACGGAGGAAGAGGAAGCCAAACCAGAGGCCGAGGAGGAGCCCAGCGCAGAAATCGAGGAGGAAGCCAGAAGGCCTCAAAGTCTAGTCGTGAGGAAGTGCCCACCGTTTGGAGATCCCAGAGAAAGCCTTGAAGACTGCTGCTGTTAGTTCTGAGGCCTAGAGTTAGCCCTAGAAGTTAGGACATTTGTTAGAGTCCTTTATGAACAAAACTTTAAACAATGATGTTTTAAACATTTATTTTTCTGTGTTGTCAGTTAATATCTACTAGTTAGTTTCCTATGATAATGTATATTACAAGTATATGCTCACACACATGCACACAAAGAAGGAGAATAGGCCTGGAATGAATGACAACTGGAGTTTGAGAATTTGAGAATCGAGAATTGAGGTTTGACAGGTACAGGGTTTGGCATAAAAGTAGGCAAAACCTGTAAAAATTTAACCAAGATTGACTAACCGGCAGTTTAGTCAGTGACCAAAAATATTTTCGACGAAAACCAGCCAGTTAGTCAAAACTTGAATTTTAAGCCAAACCGGCTAGTTGGTAAGAAGAAAATTAAATTTTCTTGAGAGAACCAGACGGTTGATAAAAAACATAGACCATTATGTGTTCAAATTAAATAAGAAAATCGGCCGGTTAGCGGAAAATCGGACGATTTTTTCAACAAATTTTTATGTTTTGTTTTTCGACTCCCAACTCTATACAAATTAGAGTTGCTCGACTATATATATTTTGGAATGGTCCTTTCAGAACCAAATTTGTCCATTCTCCTCTTTTACAACTCTCAATGGCTTTCAATGATGATCCTACGATCTTCGAGTCCAATTCCGTGCATTCTCAAACTCCTCTAACAAGATCGAATTGATCTATCTGGGTGGGAGATTCAAACTGAAATCCATAATGAGCTTGTAAACTCTGGGAAGTTGAGGATTTAAACTAAACTCCTTCAACAAGATCAAATGAAGTATTCGACACTCTTTTTTTCTTTTGCTGTTGAATATAAAGTGTCTCAGTGCAATGAGTAACAAGTATTTACAATGTTGCTTAAGTTATTGAAAGATGCATTCTCTAGAGGTGAAACATTACCGAAGTCAATCTACGAAGCTCGAAAGATAATTGGGAATTTAGGGCTTGATTATAAGGAGATACATGCATGCCCCACTGACTGTATGATATACTGAAAAGAGAAAGCTTATGAGCACGAATGTATACATTGTCATACCCCTAGATATAAATAGTCAAAGGCTATACGAAATGATGATGAAGTTAAGGAAACGGAGATACCCGCCAAGGTAGTGAGGTACTTCCCTTTGATACCAAGACTTCAGAGGTAACCTATGTTTCCAAAGACAACATCTCTTATGGGGTATCATGCAGATAAGCGTACTGATGATGGGGTTATAAGGCATCCTGCTGACTCTTGTGCTTGGAAACATTTTTGACGAACTTGATCCAGATTTTGCGAGTGATCCACACAATGTAAGACTTGGATTATCTTCAGATGGATTTAACCCGTTCAGAAGTATGAATATAGCTCACTGCACATGGCCAGTAATTTTGATTCCATATAACTTGCCTCCCTGGAACTGCATGAAACACGATACATGATGATGTCTTTCTAATAGATGGTCCTCATGGACCAGGTAACGACATAGATGTGTACTTGCGTCCTTTGGTTGACAAGCTCAAGGAATTATGGATTGGTGTAGAAACTTATGATGCAGCTAATAATCAAATGTTTAAGATGTGCACTTCATTGATGTAAACGATAAGTGATTTTCCAGGATATACAATCTTGTCGGGATATAGCACGAAAGGGAAGGTGGTGTGTCCTTTGTGTCACAAGTACACAAAGTCTCGGCGTCTGCGTCATGAAAAGAATGAGTGTTATCCGACACATCGTAGATAGTCGAATCAGGGGCATAAGTTTCTAAGAGATGAATCTTTTGATGGTATAGTTAAATTAGATCAACTAAAGTCTATGAGCAAGTAAAGGACATAAAGAATGAGTTTCATAAGTGTAAAGCTCAAGAAAGGAACAAGAGGAAAAGAGACAACGATGAGGACAATAATGAGGCACATGATTGGAAAAAGCTAAGTATATTCTTTAAGCTCTCTTATTGGAAGGATAATTTGCTACGCCACAATCTCGACGTGATGCATATTGAGAAAAATGTAGGTGATAACATACTATGGACGTTGTTGAATATGGACGGCAAAGGCAAGGACAATTTAAATTCTTGCAATGATCTAAAGGAAATGGGTATTCGAAAGGCACTGCATCCTCAACAACGTGCTGGTAACAAATTTATTTGCCACTATCATCTTTCATATTGGATAATAAGAACAAATATGATATGCTGAAAGTTTTGAAGTGGGTTAAAGTCCTAGATGTTTATGCTTCGAATATATCACGACGTGTCAGTCTTCAAAACAAAGTATTTTGGGACTCAAAAGTCATGACAACCATATCCTTACTCAACAACTACTTCATATCTCCTTGCGAAGCGTGTTGCCGAAGAACGAAGTGAAACCTTTGATTGAAAAAGTCAAGTATGTTGATGAATTGACCGTATTCAATCACGAATTGTGCTTACACTTTGCCACGTTGAAAGGATATTTTTGCCATCATTTTTTGATGTCTTGGAGCATTTGGTTATTCATTTAGTTGAAGAAGCTTTGATAGGTGAACCGCCACAATATCGTTGGATGTACCCTATTGAGAGGTATGTTATTGCTTCCAAATTTAGTTTTGTGTTATTTGTTAGTTATGGCCCACATGTGATAATTTTCTTTATAGAGATTTCATTTTTTATTTGGCATTATAAATACCTTTTCACTGTTAAGGGCTATGTAAGGACTCGAAGCCGTCCAAAGGGCTCAATCATGGAAGGATACTGGTTAAAGGAGTGCGTCACATGTTGCTCAAGGCATCTAAATAACAATGTTGAAACAAAGTTGAATCGACCAGTTAGGCTTGATGATGGCGGAGACAGTTCCATCACTTCAGCAGGAGGTCACCTTTTTGAGGTATAAGAGGGATTTTGTACTTGATGACGTTTCATATGCACAAGCACATCGATACATCCTTGTCAATTCTGATGCAATAACTCAATATCAGCGATGAGAATCTAGCATGAGTGTGGTCTTTTTTTCTCCATGTTCGCGTGATTTTGTAACTCAGTATATTAATTTATGCAGTGTACATCATGCATCCATTAGAAGGAGTAATCGTCGACTTCGACCGCATGATGTCAATAAAGTTTATAATGAGACTTTCCACATATGGTTTAGAAAATCATGTAAGTAAAATGAGTGTATTATCTATTGCTTCACTTCAATTTAAATCTAATGTGACTGCATTCTTTAACCTGAAAGTTTTTCCACCATCAAAAATAGGTCAAAAGCTATATGAGGAAGGTGATGAGGCATTATCTGAAGAAATTATATTATTGGCAATGGGTCCTTTGAAGAAGGCAGAGAGATATACAGGATATGTCATAAATGGATTTAAGTATCACACAAAGGCTCGCGGGAGTAATAGAACAACTCAGCATAGTGTGGTCATGGTTAAGGCAAGTACGGATAGTTATGCAAGTGCAAGAGACATGAATCCTAGAGCATGATATGTAAACTACTACGGAGTCTTGACAAACATCATTGTTCTACATTACTCTAAAAAATTTAGGTTTGTGCTATTCAAGTGTGACTTAGTAGATAATGGTACTGGAGTTGTTGACCGAGATGGCTTGGGCTTTATGCTTGTAAACTTCAACCATTTGGCTCATTCGCAAAACATATCAGATGAAACCATTTATATTTAAGTCTCAAGCTGAACAAGTTTCTTACGTGCAAGATACGGTGGAAGAAGACTGGCACATCGTTGTCAAGGCAAAACCTGGAGACTTTTTTGATCTTCTTGAAGAAGAATCTCCAGACCAAGCTCATAGCCAATATCATACTAATTTTTTTAATTATCAAACTTTGGATGAATCGACACTCATATGTGATAAGGATGTTACCTGGGTTAGGCAAGGTTTAGTTGGAACTGAAGTTGACCCCACACTCACCAATGATCCTAGAGAAAGGAGACAGAGGAGAAAAGCACGATAAGGGATGCTCAGCTAATGGATGTTGAATGAACTTAGAATTTTAAGTGGATTTCTTTTTCTTTTTTGGATACTCTATTAATGATTTTGGTTATTTGCTTTCATCTTCTTTAGTTGCTATGCTACTTTCTTATACCGTGTTTGCGATGTAACCTCATGTGAAGTTCAAAGATTTGCTTTGAATTGAAACAAAGTAGTCTTTCTCTGTATATTCTATAATCTTGTCTGTTAACCAGTGAAATATACATCTAATTCACCACAAGAAAATATGTATTTTGCGACGGAATTTTAGCGACGGAAGGTATTCCGTCGCTAAACATGTCTTTAAGCGACGGAATATACCGTCGTTAAAACTCCGTTGCAAAATACTATTACCGACGGAAGACACCGTCGGTAAAAATATTTTGCAACGGAGTTTTAACGGTGGACTTTTAGGACGGAATTACCGTCGCTAAATATTTTTTATAAAATTAGTAATTTTGAGTTTTTTTTTTAAATTATTTAAACGACGGAATAAAACCGTTGCTAAAAATTCTGTCGCAAAAGTCTTTATAATAAGACATTCACCGACGGACTTATTCCGTCGCTAAAGATCCTCCATTTAAATTCAGATATGGTTTCGTTCTCTCTCCCCGTTCTCTCTCTCTCTCCCCCGTTCTCTCTCTCTAAAATTCTGCTCCCACCCACCGCCGTTCTCACCTCCGGCGACCCTTCTCTATGGCGACCCAGCTCCGGCGACACTCCCGTCCCCCACCCGACGCCGCGCCACCAAGCCTTGCACTCCGGTCGTGCCACAAAGCCTCCACTGTCACCGCGCAAGGAAACCACCACTGCCGCCGCACCACCAACGCCGGCGCCGTCGTACCCACCTCGAGATTTGTATGTCAATTGCCCTAAATTATCTTAATTTTTTGTTAATTTGTCTTCAATTTAGGTTACATGCCCTAAATTATCTGAATTATTTAGATTTGTATGTTAATTTAGGTTCGATTTTTTGTTAATTTGTCAATAGAGCCCCCTAATTGAACCCTAAATTGAAGTAATTGAATCCTAAATTGAATGCCCTAATTGAATCGAACCCTAAATTAAACTAATTGAACCCCTAATTAAACCCTAAATTGATTTCCCCAATCTAACCGAACCCTAATTGAACCCTAAATTGAATGCCTCAAATCAACCGAACCCTAAATTGAATCAATAGAGCCCCCTAATTGAACCCTAAATTGAAGTAATTGAATCATAAATTGAATGCCCTAATTGAATCGAACCCTAAATTAAACTAATTGAACCCCTAATTAAACCCTAAATTGATTGCCCCAATCTAACCGAACCCTAATTGAACCCTAAATTGAATGTCTCAAATCAACTGAACCCTAAATTAAACTAATTGAACCCCTAATTAAACCCTAAATTGATTGCCCCAATCTAACCGAACCCTAATTGAACCCTAAATTGAATGCCTCAAATCAACCGAACCCTAAATTGAATCAATAGAACCCCCTAATTGAACCCTAAATTGAAGTAATTGAACCCTAAATTGAATGCCCTAATTGAATCGAACCCTAATTTGAACTAATTAAACCCTAAATTGATTGCCCCAATCTAACCGAACCCTAATTGAACCCTAAATTGAATGCCCTAATCCAACCGAACCCTAAATTGAACTAATTGAACCCTAAATTGAATGCATCAAATCAACTGAACCCTAAATTGAATCAATAGAACCCCCTAATTGAACCCTAAATTGAAGTAATTGAACCCTAAATTGAATGCCCTAATACAATCGAACCCTAAATTGAAATAATTCAAGCGCATCGGATATGTGAATTTTGAACATTTTTTTCCCATTTGAACATTGATCATTTGTTTGATAATTTTAGGTTGTTAATTGTGTGTTTTAGAATTGTGATTATTGATCGATGATTTTAGGTTATTAGCTGTGCATTTGAAGTAATTGCGATTATTAATTGATGATTTTAGATTGTTAATTGTGCATTGAGCATTTGAGATATTGAGATTATTGACGGAGGATGGGACCCAATTGGATTGAATGTGTGGTTTTTGTTAATTTTTATTGCATTGAGCATTTGAGAATTGAGAATTGAGGTTGTTGACAGAGGATGAGACCCAATTGGATTGAGATACCTATTAGTTAGCGCAGACACGGACAGCACGTCTGATCGACGGTGTCCGACATTTAAAAAACAAATTAACGTATGCCGATGTGTCTGGAGGTGCGTGTCGGTGGGCGTCGGACACGTGTCCGGAGGCTTCGGACAAGTGTCCAAAGGCGTCGGACACGTGTCAGTATGTGTCGGACACGTGTCCGGAGGTGTCAGACACGTATCGGACACCATATCGACACCCTATATGAGGTGTCGGAATTGAGATTGTTGACGGAGGATGGGACCCAATTGGATTGAGATACCTGTTTGGTAGCGCAGACACGGACAGCACGTCTGACCAACGGTGTTCAACATTTAAAAAACAAATTAACGTATGCCGATGTGTCTGGAGGTGCGTGTCGGTGGGCGTCGGACACGTGTCCGGAGGCTTCGTGGACGTGTCCAAAGGCGTCGGACACGTGTCGGTATATGTCGGACACGTGTCCAGAGGTGTCAGACACGCGGCACAATTAAGCCTAATTAGCCCTAACATAACCCAATTAAGCCTAATTAGCCCTAATTAGGACTAATCAGCACTACTCGGCACAATTAAACCCTAATTAGGACTACATAACTCTAATTAGCCATAATCAACCCTAGTCAGCTATAATTATCCGAAACTATCCCTCATTAACCTTAATTAGCCCTAACATAACCCAATTAGCCCTAATTAGGACTAATCATCACTACTCGGCACAATTAAACCCTAATTAGGACTAAATAACCCTAATTAGTCCTAATCAACCCTAATCAGCTATAATTAATAATCTTAATTAACCCTAATAACCCAGTTAGCCCTTGTACATCCCATAATTACTCCATGTTGCCCAGAGATGGTTCAATTACTCGTTGTTTACAAACCCTGCCTTCTTTATATTAATTGTTGTTTTGAGAAGTCCATTGGCAACGAGATGGTTCAACTCGTTGCCAATGAGTTCTATTTAATGTGGAATTGGTAACATATGCAACGATCATTCTGTAGTTTTGATATTTCGGAAAGATTCTTGCATATCTTATCAATTTCTGAACACATGCATGCATAGAAACCCTTAGTTCCCGTTCAAAGGTACTCATTACAAGGTAATGCCTTGTAATGAGCCTTTGGATGTCCAGTTTGGACAGTTTGGAAAAGCTAATTGTTTATAAAACAGTATTTGACTCATGCTTTATGTTCTATGTCGTGGATATTTGGTACACGTTCTCGTGTGTTTCTCTGGGTGCATACAGATCTGGTGTTCTAACATCCGTCAAACCTTCTTGAGCAAGGTTAGATGAATGTTAGAACACCTAATCGATGTGGTGTACTTGGAGAAATGCGGAGAGGTGCTGCCGAATTTTCCACAGACATCGGACTAAGCATGAGTTATTCACTGTTTTATAAACATGTGCTTTTCTGAATGGGATAGGACCACTACCTGTGTCAAGAGTGGAGGGGAAATATGTAGACATGTTGTAACATTCATGCATTGATATTTACATCGGCAATGCCTAATCACTGGTCATTATTGAAGGTGGTATACAGTACGATAATTCAGTCATCATGTCAGTCGATCGAAGTTGGATGAAAAGGAAGAATGCTGAAGATTTTGAGTGTCGCGTTGACGAATTTCTCGACTTCGCTTATGCGCATCCTGCACATGTTGACCTTGATAAGATAAGGTGTCCGTGCGGTAGATGTGAGTTGTTGCACTGGAGAAAAAGAATTGAAGTAAAATGGCATCTTCGTCGGTACGGTTTTATGGGTGGATACACAAGGTGGACGCAGCACGGGGAAACGATAGTATTGTCGTCCAACCTGGCTAGTCAAACTGAAGTTAGGGAGGAGGCACGATATGATTTCCGAGATATGATTATGGATGCTGGGCATGCTAATGTTGACTGGGGTAACGACAGTCCACAACCGCCGAACGAGGGGGCTCATCAGTTTTATGAGTTGTTGAGAGCTGCGGAAGAGCCGCTGTGGGATGGAGCTCCGAAACACACACGGCTGTCTGCGGTTAGCAGGTTATTACAGTTGAAATCAGACCACGGGCTGAGTGAGAAAGGTTTTAACGAGTTTGTTACCTTCATCAAAGAAATACTGCCCGAAAGTGAAAAGCTACCGCCGTCGTACTATGACGCGAAGAAGATGATGAGGAAACTTGGGTTGAGCTATCACCGGATAGATGCGTGCAATAACGATTGTGTATTATTCTGGAAAGAGAATAAGGATTTGTCATTATGTCCAGTATGTGATCATTCGAGGTACAAACCGGACAAAGGGAAGAAGAAAAACATTGCATGGAAGATATTGCGATATTTCCCGGTCACACCACGGCTTCAGAGAATGTACTACTCCTCCAGTACAGCTGAACATATGAGGGCTCACCGTGAGACTCGCAGCAACGATGCCGATGTGCTGACACACCCAGCTGATGGAGAGGCGTGGAAGGAGTTTGACCGCAGGCATCCAGTCTTTGCTCAGGAAGTTCGGAATGTTAGACTTGGTCTGGCAACCGATGGGTTCAACCCTTTCGGTCAGTCTACCACGCCTTACTCATGTTGGCCTGTTATTATTGTCCCTTACAACCTTCCACCAGGCATGTGCATGAAGAAGCCGTATATGTTCTTGTCGTTGCTTATTCCGGGGCCGAAGAGTCCCGGTAAGGACATAGATGTGTATTTAAGGCCGTTGATTGATGAGTTAAAACAATTATGGTGGAATCATGGAGTCGAAACATATGATGCATCCCTTAAACAAAATTTTCAGATGAGGGCTGCTTTGATGTGGACTATACATGATTTCCCCGCATTGGGAATGACGTGTGGCTGGAGCACACATGGGAAGCTAGCATGCCCTGCTTGTATGGGCGTGAACCCCGGTCATACGTTAAAGCACGGCGGAAAGGCCTCGTGGTTCGGATGTCACCGTAAGCTTTTGCCACCGGGCCATCAGTTTCGTAGGCAGAAGGATAAATTTGACGGGACAATCGAGCGTGAGGTTGTCACACTGGACTACCCATCTGGTGAAGAAGTACTCTCACACCTGGAGGCACTTGATACTGACATACCACACGGTAAGGGTGTGCCGGATCGGAAGATTGCAGGGTTCGGGAAAGAGCACAACTGGAGAAAATTTTGTATCTTCTGGGAGTTACCCTACTGGAGGACGCTCGTTATCCGAAACAACATGGATGTGATGCATATTGAGAAGAACGTTTTTGATAATGTGTTCAACACAGTGATGAATGTCAAGGGCAAATCGAAAGATCACCTTAAAGCGAGAAGGGATCTACAACAGTTGGGTGTACGCCGTGAATTGCATCCTCGGACAGTCAGTGGGAGGACCATACTTCCGAAAGCACCTTACTGTCTAGACAAGAAACAAGTGGAGAAGGTCTGTCAGTGGGTTAAGAATTTGAAGCTTCCGGATGGGTTTGCGTCCAACATATCTCGTTGTTGCAATGTATCGGAATGCAAGTTCCAAGGGATGAAGAGTCACGACTGCCACGTATTCATGGAGAGATTCATTCCTATTGCCTTCCGGGGACTGTTGCCACGGGTTGTTTGCGAGACTTTGACTGAATTATCTCATTTCTTTCGAGATATATGCGTTTCTACGATCCGGGTGAGTAACATGGAAGTGCTTGAGAAGAACATTGTGGTGACGATTTGCAAGCTGGAGAAAATCTTCCCACCTTCGTTCTTTGATTCAATGGAGCATCTGCCTGTTCACTTGGCATATGAAGCTAAGATGGGTGGACCCGTGCAATATCGGTGGATGTATCCCTTCGAGAGGTAATCCTAAATTGTTATAGTTGTTCGTTTACACTTAATGCGACATCTGTTATCATTGATATTCCACCTAACTCGATTCGCTAAACTTCTAGGTTCATGTTCCATTTAAAGAAAAAAGTCCGTAATAAGGCTCGGGTTGAAGGCTCAATTGCGGAGGCTTACGTAATGGAAGAACTTGTAAACTTTTGTAGTCAATATTTCGGGCCTAATGTTGGTACGAGGTTAAATCAACTAGGCCGAAATGACCCCGGATCAAGCACTAATTTGGAAGGGCAATTGTCAATATTCAAGCAGCCAGGGAGTCCGTTCGGCCGAACGTATACTCGATGGCTAACGGATGAAGAGTACAGTGCTGCAACAATATATGCCCTTCTAAATTGCGATGAAGTTTCGGCATTCGTTGAGTAAGTTAAAGTCTTAATTCACTTACATTGTTGTACATAATTGAAAGTGTGTGTTAAGTGAGTCAACTATATTGGTTTGCAGTGAGTTCGATGCGGAATCCTTAATCACTGATCCCGCTGGACTTGAATCTCATCGAAAATCACAATTTGTGCAGTGGTTCAAAATTCGTGTAAGATTGTTTAACGAGATTATATTATGTGTTATATACAGTTCTGTGGCCAATTAGTATACTGATTTATCCTTAATTTTTACCGTCATCTACAATAGGTTCAGTCAATGGATAGACCAGTGGCCTCATGCTTGAAATTACTAGCCGAAGGCCCTAACAAACAAACATCCTGTTACGGAGGCTATATCATCAACGGGTTTAGGTTTAACGTAAAAGATGATGACCGAACAAAACAAACCCAAAACAGTGGAGTCTTGGTCAACGGCGACTGTTATGCCGAGAATTGCATGGATTTTTACGGAGAGCTAGATGAGATTGTTGAGCTAACATATTTGGGTTCCCAAAACCGCCTGGTAATGTTCAAGTGTACGTGGTTCGATGTCACATGCAGTAGAGGAATCCGTGTTAGCTCTCAAGGGATTGTAGATGTCAATGTCAAGTCAAGACTTGCATCAGACGAGCCCTTTGTGTTTGCTAGTCAAGCTGTACAAGTCTTTTACGCGGAGGACGTCGCCAATCCCAAATCTCATTGGTATACAACTATCAAGTCCAAGAAATTGCCCGTGACATATGACAGTGAGCTAGACTCCTTTCAAGCCGACCAACCACGTGTCTTGTTCCCTGTTGAGGTCAACAACGAGGAGGACGATCTTCCTCTTCCAACAACACTTCTTGTGGGAGAAGAAGTCGTAGATGATGACGCGGAAGATGTTGAAAGTGTTGGAGATGATGTGACCGAGTCTACTGATGAAGAGGATGAATTAGAAGATGAAGAGGACGACGAGGAAAGTGATGAAGATGATTCGCAAACTGAAAATGATTGACTTGTAATGTTGTAACATCACGGGAAAAATGTAGTAACATTTTAGAACTTGGTGTTTATTGATGTGTTTTTGCACATCCGTTCATATATATATATATATATATATATATATATATATATATATATATATATATATATATATATATATATATATATATATATATAGTGCCGATGATGATTTATGCCTAAATTATTGTTTTTCACGTGTTAATGTCTTTGTATATAATCTATATGAAGTCAGATATGGATAGGATACGGGCTATTCGTGGCCGGGCTGGACGCCGAGCTGCTTCCTCCCCGGTTAGTCCCACCTCGTCATTGCCTACTGATGACGAGGCACAGAGTGATCGCGGACAGCCATCGGGGGCCCAGCCCCAGCCGTCGCCGTCACCGTCGCCCCAGCCATCGCCGTCGCCCCAGCCCCAGCTCGAGTCGTCGCCCCAGCCCGACGCAGATTCATCCCACACGCGCGTGCATTCTCCATCTTCCGTGGGTTCTACCTCAGGTATAGTTGATAACGGTGTTTCGTACATTTTCGCTAGCCTTATATTTGAACTGTATTAATGTCTGTGTTTTGTAGGATCTCGACGAGGCCGTGGTCCGACACGCGGGGTACGCATCGACCCCCAGCGTAAACAGAGAGTTACGCTCACGCAGGAGGGCCTGTAAGTACTAAAAATATCACCTCATGCCTTATGTTTAAAATTTTGGGGTGTTAATTTATATTTGAACTGTATTAATTAATTTAATTACTTCTTTGGCAGGATCCTGGAGAATATTGCGAGGACGAAGATCGGCGTTCTTGTGAAGGGCCGATTCTTCGAGCCACGCCTGTACTGGAAGGACTGGGATGCCGCTGCGAGGGAGGCCCTATGGGAGGAGTGGCTGGTACGGTGAAGTATTTTTTTCAGCGTTAGTAAATGTTAAATTACAGTTTGTTTTATGTTGTTAATTTGTGTTATTGAATGCCTTACAGGAGGGGTTCACGTTTGACACGCCTCAGCAGCAGGTACTGGGGCAGCAGGCTTTCTTTGCCTACATCGGCAAGAATTACCGCCGATGGCTCCACGATGCACGGGACCGGGCGAAGAAGGCGCTGCCCGCGGGTGCCCCGATGACGGACATGGCGAGATATCCCCCACATTGGATATCTCACCGTGTATGGGGGGAGATGATAGATCGGTGGGCTACGGATCCAGGTTGGGACGCCAAGAGTAAGAGCGGGACTGAGAACAGACAGAACAAAGATCCGACGCACACGGGGGGGTCGGTGCCACACGACATCGTCCGACACAAGAACGCGGTCGAGCACCCGGATCTGGAGGACGATGAGGTCGTAGCTCTGACGTATAATCAGACGCACGTGCGGAAGAAGGACAAGGACGAGACGCACCGGGCGGGCGACTATATTTCAGATATTGCCCGGCGGATCGATGTGAGTCAATTTATTTAAGTTAATGTTTTTTCTTTCTATCCTCAATGTCTGTTTCGTTAATTAATGCCCTAACATATCGTTAAACCACTATTTTTGCAGGCCTCGTATGAACAGCTAAGGGGGTCCGAGCAGCAGTCCGGACAGCCATCAGCGTCCACTAGTACGGCTGCGAGTACTGGGGGGTTGAAGCGATGGCTGGATACGCCGGAGGTCGTGAATCGGCCGAAAGGCCGCATACGCGGCCTGCCTAGCACGACTGCTCGTGCCGTGATAGGAGCGTCCTCACCCCCTGCTGCCCCTCCACAGACACCGGCTCCTCGGCCTCAGTTGGACGACGAGGAGATCCAGCGCATTGCTACAGTGGTGTGCCGGATGATCAGGGAGCAGGGCACTGCTGGACAGGCCGCCCCGGCCCCGGATCAGCAGGATCCAGATCCGGGACTCGGGAACCCCTGATGAGCCCCTTCCCGTGCCCGTTCCTAGCCCCCCCCCCCCCCCGTGCCCGGCTTGTACTCTTCTCCCCTCTCCTAACCGGCTATATCCGGTTCCCGGCTTGTACATATATGAATTTTTTTTATAATTGATTATATATATTTCTTTCTGTATTGATTATTGCGCGTTGTTGTTGAGATTTGAAAATTGTATTACAGGTTTGGGTAATTGAAAAATAAAAAAAAATTCAAAAAAAAATTGACTTTTGGCGACGGATTAATTCCGTCGCTAAAGTATTCCCACAATCAGTTATTTAGCGACGGAATATTCCGTCTCAAAAATATAAATCCGTCGCTAAAGAATATAATTCGCGACGGAATATCCGTCGCTAATTAAAATAAATCCGTCGGTAAAAATGACATATTTAGCGACGGATTTAAAACATTCCGTCGCTAAACTATTAGTGACGGGCTTTTATACGAGGGATATTTAGCGACGGTGAATCCGTCGCTAATTCTTTTAGCGACGGAGTTTTGGCTTTTAGCGACGGATTACCCCGTCGCTAAAACCCTGTTTTCTTGTAGTGATTGTTATACAACATAGGCACAACGGCAAGTGGTAGACATGGGGCATAGAAAAGTGCAGGAGCTATGCCAAGCCCTAGTGAAGAGCATCAAGATGGGCATCAAGAGGTCAATACCACCATGCCTGAGCCACCACGAAATTGGGTAGCCACTACTGCAGGTGGCACCTCGCCAACGAACAGTGAACCAGCAAACAACAGTCAAGAAGATTCTGAGCATGTGGCAGATATAAATACAAGAAATGTGTATAGTTTTGGCCTATCTGCTTTCAGTGACTATGCTGGGACTCTTGGGATATAACTATATTCTATGTGTGCATAGTTAATCTATGTGTTCTTTCTGTTAAGAACAGTCCAGTATATGTAAATATATGAACACCCAAAGGGCTACAATTTTCATTTTTGATTCTGCTCGTGCATATTCAATCTATTTATAAATTTATTCAGTCCTTTCATTCTGTTGTATCGTTATTTACTTTTGTGTCTTTATAGAATTTAAGAGAGTTTTATAACGATGTCATTTCAATATAGTTATTAAGTGATAGAAAATAAATTGTCTTGTAGCAGTAACTTGAATTTGATGAATAGATGTAAGCATGGAGCAGCCAGATCAGATACATACTCAAGGCCCTACAATGATGCATAATGGGTGGGGTGAAAATGGAAGCGTTTTGGACATTCCGACTAATGAGCTTGGCCAACCACTTTTGGAACCAGGGACTAAACTTTCGTCACATTTGGGAGTTCTTGCACGCAACGGGATATTGACACTACTAAATTATTTCGAGTGGAGGAAGGTAGCAAAGCTTAACAAGGATGCTATATAGAACCACATCACAGTATAAAGTTATATAGTGTGTGTAATAGCTGAAGTCATTTGTTTCCAAACTTAATATATGTTTTTGGTATTTATCTTATGCATTGTAGAAATGGTCCAAGTTTTTTCTTTATTCCTTTATGTTTCTACATCCCTTATGTTATATCACAAAACATAACCTTTAATAACACCTTCATAAGTAGCCTTAGTATGCTTGGTGTGGAGGATATGGAGGCTGGGAATAACCACTGTAATAAGAGCTGTTGTAAGGTGGCTACTGCTGCCCTGGCTGAATCATCGGCACTGTAACATATGGTGGCGGAGCATGCCCTGGAACAGCAGTGTGAGCATAACCGGGTTGAACAGGTAGTGGCTGAGAATGGGAATATGCAGATGCGCATAGCCACCTAGAGCAGTGGATGATTGTTGGGGCTGCCGTCCATAAGCTCGCTGGGTTGCTGGATGTTTCTGTATTGAGGTTGTCCATAATTGGTGCCATATGCTGAAGGTGGTTGAGTTCCATACCCAGTTTGGGAAGTTGGAGGAACTCCATAACCTTGCTGGTCAGATGCTTGGGGTGGATAACTAGGATTAGGGCTAGGCTAGGGCATAAAAAGCAAACTCAAAACAGGAAAAGGATAACAGCAATAAAAGTAAATATAAGAACCTGAAAATCAGCAGCAGCTGTTTCGAATATAGTTCACCCAGAAAAAATAAAATTGTCTTAATTAGTTACTAGCAGATCAAACCACCATATCTAAAAAAAAAAAGAGGTGGTCATGGTAGCAAAATGGTGGCGACAATTGACCAATGTGCCTCTTCTCGAAGCGGCGTGAGAACAAATGTGTAATCTTCTACTATGTATATAGGTGTAGAAAGCATAAGCAGCTCACAAAACAGCCAAGCCCTTGCTTCTAGGAATTCCATTTAGTTGCACTGTTAGAGCGACCTTGCCCAGCCCCCCATTCTTAATCTGCTGCTTCTCTGAAACTACAGCTACATTTTTGTGACTGATGTGCACTTCTCAAATGCAATTGTCTTTGGCACAACGGGCAAGCTATAGGTTGCTATGTCTCTGTTTAGTTGCCAAGAAAATGGTATAGTGACTGGAAAATATACTGCTATGTCCTCCAGTTTATAGAGAAGTTCTTTTATATCTGTTGTCCTAAATCTTTCCATTTCTTGCATTTTCAAGGCAACCAATCAGGAACTCCAAAATTTTCATTAATGAAATTTTCATGTGTCTGTCTATGTGCAATAAAACTAGGAATGTGTAGTATTTTGCATAAAGAGATATCCTATTTCAAATGAAATTTCCTTACCTGTCTCCTTTAAGAAATGCTCGTGTTTTTGTCTGCTTGACTGCTAGAACTGGGAACTTCTTAAGTTCTGGGTTGGCCAAATAAGCTGAGTTAGTAGAAATAAGCATGTTCCCTTTTGTCTTCTCTTTTGCAAAGGTTTAGAGAATCCATTGTCAATAGATTCCTTCTAAATTATTTGCAGTTGGGAACCAAATGGTAATCCATTTCTCCTTAATGGAATGTTAGAACTCAATGTCATTAGACAGTATCTCTCTCCGTTGGTAACGTCATAACCTCCTGGGAACAAATGTGAATCAAAGTAGGATTGAGAAACTTCCATTGGATATATATGCGTAACACCTAGAGAAGCATTTGATATACGTCAAAATCAACAGGAAGAATCTACACTAGAGCTAGTGAAGGAGCACTCAAAAGTCACCATAAAAAATCTGCAAAACAGTTGGTTATTATATGTATAAAAAAAATCTGCAAAACAGCTGGTTATTAGCAAAACAATGTCATCCTATACTCTGGTTATTATATGTATGCTTAAAAGTATAAGATTGTTTTCCTGTTTAAAATCCCTATTAGGATTCAGTGCACCATACTGAAATTTGAATAGATGTTAAGTCTCAATTCCCAAGTCTAATAGTAGCATTTCTTTGTATGCCATGATCATAGGAGAACACAAAGGCAACAATGGAGACGAGAAGAGTTCTCATGATGTCTGTGGGGAAGAAATGGAAGGAGTGAAAGCATTCCGTGAAGGCCAAGGGTTATGATCCATATGATAACGATGCTGAGCGCTTGGCAAATCGCCCGAATAGGGTGGAAGAGAACCAATGGCTTATTCTTGTCCACTTTTATGGTTGCAAAAACAACCAATGGCCTATTCTTGTCCACTTTTATGGTTGCAAAAACGTGAAGGTATCTTTCAAATAGTTTGGAATGACTTTTTAGTAGCATGTACTTACAAACTGATCTTTTTCCCATGTTGGCTCTCTTTACTACCTAATCATGCTTCCTTTGTTTGTTTCAAATGCTAGGCAAGGAGTGAAAAAGTAAAAAAAAAAAAAGGGGGGGGGGGGGGGGGGGAGAGAGAAAATGAAGTTCCCTCATACAAATGGTTGGAAGAGCTATGCTCAAGTTATAGTGGAGGTAAATTCTCATATACGTACGACAATAATCGTAAGTTAGCATAGATGACTAGTGAGCACAAATCGGCATTTAAATGTGTTTTCTTAATAGGGGTGTAACTGAGGAATGCTATCGATAGAGACCCATCTCGTCATGTGTTTTTTAAAGAAACACGCAAGTATAAGACAAGGGAGAAGCAAGGGTAGTATACAACTCGAGAAGTGACTGAAGTTGTTGTATGTGCTTCCCTTCCCTCCCCCCCCCCCCCCTCCTTTTCGAACTATTATAAACATTAGCATAAATAAGTTTGGATAATAGTGGACTTTTACTTTCTTTCTTTCACAAGATAGAATGGACAATTTTGCATCAAAACTTTCAAATTCCGTTCAAGAGCCAGCTTATGCTTTCGATGATACATTCTTCAAAGTCATGGGCCATGATAAAAATGGATGTGTTCGTGGGCTTGGGTTAGGCGCTTGTCCTAGTAATGCCTTTGGTTCATCATATAGAGTTGGTCGGGTAGAGAGGAGAGACATTAGGCAAGCAGCGATAGATAAAAATGTGTGCTGAAATGGAACAAGAAATGCAAACCAAAAAACAGCTCAAGTGTCAAGTCAAGTATCAACTATCAAAACACAATTGGAGGCTACAATGAAAGATGAATGTGAGCTGAAATGGAACAAGCGATGCAATCTCAGGTAGCAGCCTGAGTATCAACTCAGGTAGCAACTATAAAGTCACAGTTGGAGGCTAAAATGCAAGAAAATATGATGTCCCATGTACGGACTGTGATGTTGTCGATGCAGTGTTGCCACGATGTTTCTTCTGGAACTGGACAAGTTAAGTTTCACTCTTTGCTTTGTGAGAATTTGAAATTCGTTTCTGCAATTAGTACACATTATCTATATCGTGCTACTGGTAATAGATTCTTGATGAATCAAGCGGTCGTCGAGTAGTATCATCATCTCATACAATACATCCAAGGAATATGCAGCATGTGCCACATGTTTCACTTAGAAGACACTTTAAGGTATAACCAATTCCACAGAAGCAGCTGCCTTAAGATCAAGGGAATATGCAACACGTGCTAAGAGTGACATCAAGAACACGCTACACTCCACAGATAGAGGTGTGTCAAAACTATTTCAGCTTCAATAAGTTTTAAGTATGTCACCAAAATGCTTACTGAATTTTAATAAATAGAGGCAATTGCTTGGATTTAGGTAATTTAATCAATATTATAAGGATGGCAAATAGTTTTGAATATATTCTGCATACTTCTTTAACCACTTTCTGAATGCAATTACAAAAGCAATTTGTATGCGAATTGGAAACGCCTGAGTCCATTATCTTGCGCTCCTGTACGAAGATCAAGGGTTAAAACATGCTAGGATAGGAACATCTTTGACAAAATTGTGAGACTAAACATCACCTCTACATGGAGAATATATAAATCTGAATCAAGAACTAGGTTCAGTGCTACATGAAACATCCAGTGTAGAACAACTCGATCGATCCAAACAGCAAAGTTTCTCGGAAAGGAAAATAGCAATCTGCTATCACTACAAGAAAACACACACTTAGTGACGGAATTTTAGCGACGGACAAAAATCCGTCGCTAAAAGTCCCCATTAGCGACGGATAAACCCGTTGCTAAAAGTCCATTACTAAAGGATTTTAGCGACGAAATTGTCCGTCGCTCAAAACCTTTAGCGATGGGGTTTTACCGACGAATAATTTGTCGCTAAACTATGTTTCCAATTTTTTATTTTTCTAGCGAATTTTGAAAATAGTTTTAGCGACGGACTTTTGGCGACGGATTACCGTCCGTCGCTAAAACATTTTTTTCAATATTTTTAATGACCCTTAGCGACAGATTGTATCCTGTCGCTAAAAGTCCGTCGTTAAAGAATCATAAATTATGTACCTTTTGTGATGGACATTTAGCAACGGAAATTTCGGTTGATAAAAGTCAAAAAATTTGAAAAATAACGTTAGGCGACGGATCTTTAGCAATGGTAAATAACGTCGCTAAAAGTCCAATAATTTTGAAAAAGAAAATACTTGTAGCAACGGACTTTTTGAGACAGGAAAATTCGTCGCTAAAAGTCTTTTAAATCAAAACCCTATTTTTCTTCTCTTTCTCCGGCCGTTCTCTCTTTTCTCTCTTCTCTCTCCACTCCACCATCGCCGTAGTGTCCCCCCACAGCCCATCGCAGTCTTCCACCGCAGTTCCACCGACGCAGTGTCGCCCCTCTGGATGTCGTCCCACCGCAGCGCCTCCCCACCGCAGCACTGTCCCACCGCAGCGCCTCCCCACCGCAGCACTGTCCCACTGCAGCGCAGGCCTAACGCCACCGTCCAGCTCGCTAGCCTTCACCCCAACGCCCCTCTGCGCAACGCCGTCCCACAACAACCCTAGCCCACTGCCCACAGCCACCTAGCCTGCCGTCAACCGCCCGTACTTTTTTTTTCTAAATAATTGTAATGTTATTAAATTAATTGTAATGGGTTAGAATGTAAATTATTATAACGTGTTTATATTAATTTTATATGTGTTTGAATTATGTTTTGTATTCAATATGTGTTTGAATAATAACGTGTATTCGATAAGCGTAATTAATCTCGATTAACCCTAATTAGACCAATTAACTCTAATTAACCCCGATTAACCTTATTGAGATTTATATGCTATTGGAAGTGTCTACCCTTTTGATTTTTATCCAGCGCCAATTACTTATCTATCAAGCCAGAACTGTTTGTCCCTACCCACTTTATGCTTGACAAATTGCTGAATTTGCCCTCTCATTTGTTCATCTTGCACCAAACAGGACAGATAGGTCCCAAACGTGCTTAGCATTTGCAGCTTTGTTCCAATCTGTACGCCTTTTAATCCCTCGTCCACCTTCTTTCTTAAGAAGATAGACACCACTCCAAGCAATTTTGGCCTTGAGGCACTTGATATTCCCATCGGTCACTGCAAAATTTAGATTACCCAAGGCATAAAAAAATGTTAAAAACTAGCAAGCCCATATAAGGACAAAAATGATAGTTTTTACTTCATCATTGGTACCCACTGCCCACTAATCTTGATATTATCATCTCGCTAGTAACTTTATTGAATGGAATTGAAAGCGCAAGGTTAACAATCTCACACATTTGAGTTTGCTTCAAAGGAACTCCAAAATCTATGTCGCCCTAATGCCGACGAGAAGATGTAAGCTTGGACTTCAACTACTTGTGAACCCAACCTCACCCCCCCCCCCCCCCCCTCCCTCCTCATCCTACCATTCTGCAATTGTACCAGAACATGTTGCATCATATGATAGTTGAACTTGTATAAATATTTATTTGAGTGCATGGCTGTTTTTTATGGTTATGTCTCTTCCTTTGTAAAACTAATTATTATATATGATCTAATTGTTCAGGTTTCTCAATATAAAAAAGCAAAGAAGAATTTCGTCACTTTAAAAAATTTGCAAAATATGATGCAAGAATGAAAGGGGGTATGCAGACGAATCTTTACCTTTCTTAATGCATTCTGTTTGTCAACTAGTTTTTTGGTTTAATTTGACTTATGTTATACCGGTTAAATTTATAACCTTCTTTCTTGACTTTTTTTTATTTCCAGGTTTTTATGACAAAAAAACGTCAATGCTTTTGTTGGACTTCAAAGAACTGATATGCACTATGATGACATTTTGGATGAGATGTATATATCTTTTGGTTGGTTGTTCAGTGACATAACATTTGTATGTTTTTGAAATTGAGAACTTGTGGATGGTTATGTAATTAGGATGTGAATGTAGGATATGATATGGTTGATGATGAGTCTATAAGTTTGATAAATCGACTTGGTTGTTCATTATTCGTATTGGATTTGAGCAGGATTACACAAAATATACTTAACTTCTACATCATTTTTGGGAAAATGTAGCTATTACCAGTGTTTGGCCAATCTATTTTCAACAGATTTCACCATATAACAGGCAAAAAATTAGTGACAATTGCTTAAAAGTGTCGTAAATAGGAAGGATATTTCTACAGTAATACCGCTAAACAAAACTGACAGATGATGGAAGTGTAGCTAAATTAATGACATTTCAAAGATTTTGTTGTCAAATAAACACCGGCACTTTAACGGAAGCGTTGCTAGATAATGCCGCTAAACAAAACTGGCATTTGAAGGATGTGTCGCTAATTTAACGACGTTTCAAAAATAATACCGCCAAATAAAAACTGGCACTTTATTGAAAGCGTCACTAACTTAGCGACACTTTTTTCCGAAAGTGTCGCATACCTGAGTTGACTATTGACCCCATAGGAGACACTTCAAAGTGTCTCACAAAAGTTTCGTAAGTTGAACGTCCATGTGTATAATAAGTGTCGGGAAATTCCCGACGGACGAATTTGCGACGCTTACGAAAAGCATTAATGAAGTATTGGGAAACCACTTTGCGACACTTTTACTGTCATTGGCGATACTTTTCTAGTGCCGCCTAAACCCCCTTTTTTTGTAGTGAGAGGTAGGATTGCTCGGTCCTTCATCATAATGACCAAACATCGGGATAAAATTTTGCCCTGGAGTAGCAGTTTCGTCAACCGAGCTGCGTCCTTGACTAAAATGCTGGGTATCTTGTGAAGGTGTATATTCAAATTTTGGAATGCTTTGGTTAAATAGAATAAAATTTTGGGTATCTATATCTATTAGTGGTGGATCTTGAAAGTGCTTGTGGTGGTGCTGGACGTTTTTGGCTACGGGATCTAAATAATCTTGACATATTTGACTCTAAAATTGTTTCATAAGAATGAAAAATAAAAGTGGTAAGAGTAATTAAATGAAAAGAATAAAAGTACTAAAAAATTAAATAATACTTGTAATTGAAAATTGAAGAGGATTAGTACTTAGTAACAAATAAGAATGGTAGGAAAGCTTGTATAATTTAGATAAGAGAGAATGAGAAGATAGTGTGAAAAATGCAGGGGGTGAATTGATAGATTTTTCAAAGTTCATAATACCCCTAAAAACTAGTCGTTTCTAGTTGTTGGGGAGGGTAAAAACGTAAAAGTGCATGAAAGAGTTGTTGGAACCTTGTTAGACAAAAATACCCCTCAAACCAGCAGTTATATAGCTATTTGAGAGGGGGTAAGGGTAAAAGTGAAATTTTCCAAAGTTATAGCCGTTGGAGGGAATCTGGATTTTTTAGAATTTTTGATTTGGGGCGTGGCCAGATCCAAGCCAGACCCGAGCTTTTTGAACGGGGCCCAAAAAATGGGCTTTGCTCGGGCTTTTTTAGGACCAGGCCGAGCCGTGCTTTTTTGGAGAATATTTCAAATTGTCCCTGGCTTGGCCCTATGGACCAGGGCTGTTACTATTCACCTAGAGGGTCAGGCTGGCCGGCGGTCCGGCCTGTTTGACACCTATAGTTCCTCCTGGCTGTTCACCTTTTCGAGATTTTTCGAGTAGTTTAGTTTGTCTGATATTTGTTGGGAAAGTTCCTTATTTACTTGGGTGCGTGGATCTCCTTTGCCTGGTTTTGTTTATGAGAAATTAAATCGAGTGCTAGCTTCAGCCTCTTCGATAGTCCTGCATGCTAATGCGGTGGCCCGAAATTTTGCTATCCATCGATTGAATCATGCACCTATTTTGTGCGTTACTGAAACTACCCACATCTTGCAGCCTTTTCCCCATCGCTTTGAAGCCATGTAAGCTAGCACCTCCTAGCTATTTACTTTTAATCCGGGAAGCGTGGTCCTATTCGCTTGTAGGGTCACCGTTTTCCCAATTAGTGCATAAACTTCATAAGGTTCTAGGGGCTTCGCGAGGATCACATTAAGGCGGTTCGTCAATTGCTGCTTGAGTCTTAATCTCAGGCTACCTGCTCTGCTAAGCTTAGTCTTGTTGACTATTCCAACCGTTGTAAAATAGACTTTCTTTTGAAATGTGAGGAATTGTTTTCATCCCAGCGTTCAAAAATTGCTTGGCTCAATGATGGAGCTCTTAGAAGATTCATTAGATTGTGTGGCCCACTTTACGTCTGGAGCTCCAAAAATTGCTTGGCTCAATGATTCATCAGATTGCGTGGCTCAATGATTGCGTGTTTTTGGTGGTCCACTTTACTTCTGGAGCTCCAAAAATTGCTTGGCCCACTTTACGTCTGGAGCCACGCAATCTAATGAAGATTCATGAAATTGATGGAGCTCCAAAAATTGCTTGGCTCAATGTCAATCTTTGCTCTACCGAAGACTATCGGTGCAAAAATTGATGGAGCTCTTAGAAGATTCTGGTGGGGATTCAGTGAAGAGAAAAAGCATTTTTACTGCCCAAAAGCATGGGACTCTATCTGTATTCCAAAAGGCAAAGGAGGAATGGGGTTTAAACCAATGAAGGAGTTCAACAAAGCTTTATTGGCAAAACTGGGCTGGATGATGGTGGAAAAAAAATCCAAAAGCATGGGTGCAGCTGATGGAAGATAAATATCTCAAAGGAACCTCCTTCTTCAACTACTCTCCAGTCTAATCAGCCTCTTGGATTCGGAAGGGTATTTTCTCTGGAAAGGAATTGCTAAAAAGAGGTACATGTTTCATAGTAGGAAATGGAGAATCTATTGAGTTTAGAAAAGATCCATGGGTTCCATCCCTACCAAATTTCTGAACCACTGTCTCAACTCAAGACCACCCTGAACTCACAAAAGTCTCGGATTTGATAGACTATCCTTCTTTTTCTTGGAACTTAGGAAAGCTGAGTGGCCTATTCTCGGATCACTACATTGGGGAAATTCTAAAGATTCATCTCTCCCCTTCAAAACCCCAGGATTTTTTAGCCTGGACTCCTTCCAAATTCGAGAAATTCACGGCAAAATCAGCTTACTTGTCTGAAAATGAGAATAGATTCCAACCTAGCAACCCGAGAAGTCTGCCCTTTTGGAAACTCTTGTGGAAATCGAAGATTCGAGAACGTCATAAATTGCTTATTTGGCGAATTGCGTGGAACATCCTACCCATTAGACTCAAGCTTAAATCCTTTGTACCAGATTTGGATACAACATGTCCTCTCTGCAATTCGGCTGAAGAAACAATAGCACATATCTTCCTGTCATGTCCACTAACTCGGGCGATGTGGATGACATCAGTGGAAAATTTCCGTCCACCCCCAATACAAGATGATCTTCATTCTTCGTCCACCGATCATCCCCAAAACAGTACTATCCATTGGCTGTCGCATATTCTCTTTCCCCCATTCCGTAATGATCATGACCCTCAGATAGGGCATCGTTACACATTGTTCACTACGACAATCATGGATAATATATGGAGATGTCGTAACCTACTTGTGTTTCAAAAGGAGCAGATCAATATAGCTGAAATGGCCATTCAGATCAAGAAAGCCTATGAATTCTACAAAGAGATTTTTTCTCATGATATAACTCCAAGCAATCTGGGACAAGGAAGATTTATTAGATTGCGTGGCTCAATGATTGCGTGTTTCTGGTGGTCTGGGGAAGCGACTCGTCAATCTATTCATTAGATTGCGTGGCCCACTTTACGTCTCCCCAAAAAGTCAGGCGGTTTAGGTTTCTAGGACTTTGGGTTCTTCAATCAAGCTTTACTTACCAAACAGGCCTGAAAAATCTGGACTAACCCTAAAAGTCTTGTTGCTCGAGTTCTTATAGGTCGTTACTTTACTCGATGCCAATTTCTTTAACAGTTTCATCCTCGCTCTTGTTCTTGGATTTGAAGAAGTGTTCTGGTTGGACAATGCATTCTTAATCAGGGCTTACAATGGCATATTGGCAATGGGTGATCGATATCAGTCCGGATGAATTGGTGGTTGCCTTCTTCCCCCTCCTTTAATCTTACAACATTTTCGTGCTCATACTAATACTTTTTGGTGTATCTCCAATCTCTTCTTAGCCAACACTTTAACCTGGGATTTGGAGGTTCTTTTTCATACATTCCGTGCGGAATCATTTCTCAAATTTTGAAACTTCGTTTCCTACCTATAGGGTCGAGAGATAGGAGCTTTTGTTCTTTTTCATCTCTAGATAAATTCTTTGTTGCTTCCACTATCAATTCTTAACTGTTCAATCACTTGCTTCTTTGCCAGCTCATCCTTATATGACTCTTACTCTTTGGCTTAGATAATGGAAACTCCCAATCCCAAAAAAAAATTAAATTGTTCTTATCGCAACTTATCCATCGTCGATTGCCATGTTCAAGCATCCTGTCCACTTTTTTTCAAACCAAGGGAGACCCATGATCATATGTTTCTTGAATGTCAATGTGTTACACCTATTTGGGAATACTTTTTGGGCAGACACGGGTTACCTAGCTGGCTAACTCTTCGGTTGCACTTTGGTTCTCACGCTGGTTATCTAAGCCACTCTATCGGAATAGTTGTGCTCTATTTCAGCACTTTGGTTCTCACGCTGTACAGTAACTACTAACTGCATGGGATTGCACTTTGTGCATGTCACCCAAGGAAAAGCAAATCCTTTGTTGCTCTCGTCAGTCTTGGCGACTTTTGTTTCCCACTCTAGTTCAGGGTTTCAATAGGAGTGATTTGATCGTGTACAGCCTTTTTGGACAGTTCCTAGTCTTGGGTTGTCACTTTGATGGATTCCTTGTGGTGTTTTGGTTCTTGTGGTTAGTTGGTTTCTACTTTATCCTTGGATAGGGATGTCATCCATCAGTTTGTTTCTTGTGCTACTGATTCGGATGTACATTCGATCTATTTCAATCCTAGTATATATTTATGACTTCTATCCAAAAAAAAGAAAAAAAAACGATGGATTTTCGTAACTAGGTTACTGGACGTTCAAGTTTCATGACAAGTTTAATGGCCACTTTTAGATGCGTATTTATACAGTAGTGTGCAAAAATATTAAATACTGGAGCACAAAAAACAAGAACCAAAATTTTTGCATTAGTAAAATTTACTTATTCTTACACTTAATTCCTTTGTACAAGTACTAACATATTTGTCACCTCCGTGGCAAATCAAAAGGCAATGGGTTACTCTTACTGCAGAGATTTGCATACTACAAAAAGAATTTAAGGAATTTACCTTCGATTAACTGTGCATATTTGACTAAAGAAATTACTCTAGGCGCAACAATGCAATACACCCATATATAATGTTAGTACAACTTTATTATTATTCCATAACTCTATCATGGTTGAAAAAGTACAGGTATTACAATGCTCTGGCAAAGAACGACAGCGATGAAATCTAATCTAGTCTAACGATACAGATCCTTTTTAATTTTGAAGAAGATGAATTATATGAATGTATCTTGAGAGAGCTAATACTATTTAATTCTCACACATTCCCTGCCTCGTTTATATACCTATCACTGCAATCTCATAATTAATTACGAGCCCATCTTAGCTACAAACTTAGGATCATTTTCTATACACACTTTGCGAGACACGTCTAAATATATCCAATAGTTAATTTTCAACCTTACCAATGCAATCGAAGTGGAGCGTGCCACGTGCAACACGTTCGCTAAATTGCACCAAATGACTGAAGCCTGAGTTCAGAGGAATTGCAACAGCATTAGGGTGTTGCCTACCAATGTGTCCCATTTAGAGAATAGCCCGATCCCTTAGGAGCTCCCTCTCTCCTTTTACTTTCCTAATTCTCCTTCCTTCCATGCCTCTATTACTCATCTTTTCGGGCTGGCTACAGAAAGGGAGATCCCCAAGGGAGCTGCCGACCCAAAGTGGAGCACCTCTCTTCCCCTTCTTCTAAGTACCTGCCTCACATCCATGCTCAGGTTCCCTTTCTTGTCTCCTAGTTCGTTTCGAATTGGGAACTTAGTTTGGAAAGTCATTCTACCTAGTGGGGCAAAGAATTCTGTCTAGGTAAGTGGTCACTGGATTGGGAAGGACTATTCAAAGTCCTTGTAATTAGAAATGGTAGGACTTATAGGCTAAGCAGCTTGGGCTATGAGCCTCATTAGCATTCGACCAATGTCACGTACTTGAAGAACTACTACCCAAGTCTGTGGGAAGTTGGTTTCAGCGATAACACAAGAAAGGCCTTATGAAGATAGTTCAATCAGGCTTGTGATTGCTGCAAAAAGATTGTCGCCTAAACTTTGACGAGAATTCTTTACCAAGAACATCTTATGATGTGCTGCATCCGCAATTTTTGAAACACAAAATCTCAACATTATTGGAACACAATGGCGGGTATTCCAAATTTTTGAAATACGAAATCCCAACATTATTGAAACACAATGGCGGGTATTCTTCCTGGTCTAGGTGCTTTTAAGGGTTTAATCCCAGAAGGTGCCATTTTTTTTCCTTTACCATGCCAGCAAAAGGTTGGTCAAGCAGGCTTGTCTGGGCTGTTGTAAAGGTGCTGGTGAAGTATATGGGTATTTAACTGTTTGACAAAAAGGTATACGGATTGTAATTTACTTAAAAAAAAATACACAAAACTAATTAAATCTAGAATCCTCAGCTTTCTGGATTCAGCTCTAATCAGCTTTTAGAAAGTCATGTTTGACTAAAAGAATAATCCTTGCATATAAGTAGACACCGAATACCCCTCTAAACTCTGATAAACTTTATTCATTTTCCCAGACCTACTTTAGCACTTTTTATCCAAATGTCCTCCACAATTTTCAACTGATTCTACTTTAAATATATTAACAACAACTTAAAACTGATTGCAATTCAATCAAAGAACTACTTTTGATGATAAAATACGTAAGATTTCTCATTGCGGAATGAAAGGAAAAGTAAAGCTTTAGAAGAAATGAAAATTTTGTCGAAGTTTTTCTTTTCATATATGCATAGTGCCGCCATTAGAAAAGATAAACAGAAGTTAGATCGCTATGGCCGGGATTCTAGTTTTATGAAAGTTTTTTTTAGAGGAATAAAAAATATATACCAACCAAAAAAATATATAATTTTTTCTGGAAGTAAAATTAGTCAATAATGAGAAAGATCAACTTAGAAGAACCAAATATTGCTCACCCCAAGAAAAGTGAAAAAGTAAAGGCCCAACACACGCATCTAACATCTTGTGCACAAGTTATAGGCTGTTATTACACCAAAAAAATATATAATTTTTTTCTGGAAGTAAAATTAGTCAATAATGAGAAAGATCAACTTAGAAGAACCAAATATTGCTCACCCCAAGAAAAGTGAAAAAGTAAAGGTCAAACACACACATCTAACATCTTGTGCACAAGTTATAGGCTGTTATTACACCGAAAGTCTCACTAAAGATGTTTTTAATGACGACAATTTATGATTTCGCAACAATTAGATCATAGATTTAGTCTCATCGTTAAGCTCGTCTTTTAAAAAAAAGATTTGGACGAAATCAGTTAATCACTTTTTATATGATCCTTTCTGGGCAAAACGTTAAGCTAACATGATTCGGATTAAATGCACATAAAACCCCATACATTGGGGTCATTTATACTGAACACCCCAGGGTTTGAATTTTGACTCCCACCACCCCCAAACTTCCAATTTTGGTGCATAAGGAAGAGAAAGGTTTTGTGAGGAGAGATAAGGGATAGCAGATGATTCAGACTAACATGTGGTGGGAGTGATAGAAGGGGAACTCTGGTTAGGAGCTATACTTTGGTTAACGAGAGAGTTAGCTGACTCAGTGTTGACGATAAGGGGACACCTGGGGTGATCTCAACGACAGGTGTATCAATAAGGGTTTATGGGCATAATGCCTGAACTCAATGTGGACTCAACCAAAGTTGGCTTGATTGGCTTACTATTAGTGGATTGCCTACTACGCGATGCACTACGGCCTTTAGAAATATCCCAGGAAGTCCTCCTCTCTGTTCCACTATTTTCTGGCTTGGACAAGGTGGGCTCCATAGCACCATTTAATGGTTGAAATTCAAAATCTGAGGACGGCTGTTATAATATCAAGGTCAAAATCGACACTTCACTAAAATGTCCTTGTTGGCAGCCACATCACCCGAACGTTGAAGTTTTACCCCTCTCTCTCTCTCTCTCTCTCTCTCTCACACACACACACACACACAAGAATCAAACAGTCACAACGTTCATCACCCTCATTCGTGGAGTGGAGACTGATCAAAGATCAGAGGAAGAGAGATGAGAGAAGACTGCGAGATGAGGGACGACGCGTTCTGCGAAGACTGCTACATGCCAAAATACGGTAAGTACTCCGTCCAAACCTGCAGTAGTTTACACTAAGGTTATTTTTGGTTATTATGTCAAAACTTTTGGGCATAATGCTAATTGTAGGGTTATTTTCGCAATGTATTTGTGTTTTAGGGTTTATTGTTATCTATTTGTTTGATAATGGGTTTTGATGATTGGTTTAGGGTTTATTCTTTACTCAGTTTTTTTTTCATGCATGCTATACATTAATGTATTAAGCTTGAACGTTTGTAATATATTATTGGCATGCATTTCTCAATTATGTATAATAACGTTGACCAAATCTCTATTTTTTGGGCTTTGATCAGTTTTGGGGCCAAAATTAGGGCTTTGTAGTATCCCATAGTCTAAGCATGTTTTAATTATTTATCTTGTAGATCCAAAGGACACATGTTTTACTCTAAAATTGCACCATGGAGGGAAATTACGTAATGTTGGTTATAAGGCTTATGTTGGGGAAAAGTCAGTTATTTTGACAATATTGACGAGGACAGGGTAGGGATGTTATTATTGAGTAAGATAAGAGCAAAATTAGGGTATCCAGAGGAGTCTACTATTTTCCTTTACATAGCCCCTGGCTGCACTTTGGATGATGGGTTAGTGCATTTTGGAAGTGACCTAAATGTAATGACTGTATGTGAGCTAATGGGTCCTAATAGAGTTGCTGAGTTTTTTTTTTTTCTGATAAACCCTGGAGGGCTTTGTGCCATGCCACCACTTAGTAGTGAACCTAATATTGAGCAAACTCAGCCAGATGTTGTTGACCAAACACATGCAGACTTGTTTGACATGGATGACTTGAATAGTGATGAAAATGAACATAATAAAGAAGATGAAAACAATGTAGACCTAGGAGCAATGAATATGGAAAGTTTGAATGAGTCTGGTGGGGTAAATCTTGGAGACGAAGAAAGTGAGGGCTTTTTTTGTGATAGTGAGTATCAGAAGGATGAAGAGTCTAAGGATGATGCCACAAAGGCACGTGCCCCTGTTGCTGCTGCTACAGACCCTGTTGCCACAGACTTTGCTGTTACAGAGCAACCTGCCACAGAGGCTGCTACTGCAGAGCCATCTGTCACAGAGCCTACTGCCATAGCAGAGCAGCAGGGTGGTGAGAGTGAGGATGATTTGTGTGACAATGATGACATAAGAAGTTGTGAAGAGTCAGATGACGAGAGGGAAACTAAGAAACCCAGAAAGCCTGAGTTTCCCTACTTTGAAAGAAGTTGTTTGAATTTCACAGATAATGATACAATGAAAGATATCAAGTTTGAGGTTGGTATGGTTTTTAGGGATGCTAATCAATTCAAAGAGGCCATTAAGGTACATGCAATCAAGCATGGTAAACAACATATTAAGTTCAAGAAATCTGAGGCAAGAAGGGTTTCAGCAGTTTGTCAACCAGAGAAGGCAAAAGATAATAAGGCAGAATAGGCTGTACATGGGAAGTATATGCATCCCTTAAGCATGGTGAGAGCAGTTTTCAGATTAAGAGGTTGAATCTAATTCATACATGCCCAAGAAATCATAATGTGAAGCATGCATCCTCTATTTTTTTGGGCAACCAGTACAAGAATATTTGGAGGAGTAACCCAACATGGCTGCTACAAGCTTTTAAATCCACAGTGGAGCAGGACTTTGTGGTAGAGGTTTCTAAGTGGCAGGCAGATAGGACTAGAAAGAGGGCTCTGTCTTTGATCTATGGGGATTATAAAGAACAATTCCCTCAGTTATGGGACTATGCTGAGGAATTGAAGAGATCCAATCCTGATACTACTGTTGAGATACAAGTTGATAACAGAGGGGAACAACCTATGTTTGAGAGGATCTACATTTGCCTTGGGGACTTAAGAAGGGGTTTTAGAGCAATATAGACTAGTGATTGGCTTAGATGGGTGTTTCCTTAGGGGAGTTTGTGAGGGACAGATACTTATAGCTGTTGGAGTGGATGCAAATAATGGGATGTTTCCAGTAGCATATGCAATGGTGGAAGTAGAATCTACCAGTACATGGTTTTGGTTTCTAAAGCTTTTAGTTGAGTACTTGAGAATTAATGATAGTGGGTGGAAATTTTTGTCAGATAAACAGGAGGGTTTACTTAATACACTTCAGAGGGTGGTGCAGAGCAGAGGAATTGTGCAAAGCATATGTTTGAGAATTACAAGACTGCAGGGTTGAGAGGTTTGACATTCAAGGATCTTTTTTGGGATGCAGCAAAAGCTACTTATCTAGAGCATTTTGATAGGTGTATGACTAAGATAAGAGAGACCTCTGAGAAAGCATTTGAGTGGTTGTCAGACAAGGCTGCTTGTCACTGGTCTAGGTCACAATTTAGAACTTATTCCAAGTGTGACATTCTATCTAACAATCCATGTGAGAGCTTTAATGGGAGAATTCTAGGGGCAAGAGACAAACCAATTATTACATGTCTTTAGGTGATAAAAAATTATCTAATGAACAGACTTACTAAGGAAAGGGAGAAAATGAGGAAAATCTTGCATCAAAGACCATTCTGCCCTAGGATTGAAGCTATGCTAGAGAAGATCAAGATAGAAGCTGCCCAAAGAAATACAACATGGTCTGGGAGGGGAACCTATCAAGTTGCCATGACTTATGGTGGTCAGTTCACAGTAGACTTGGAAACACATAGCTATAAATGTAGGAAATGGGATTTGACTGGTATTCCATGTAAACATGCAATTGCTGCAATGTACTAAAGGGAATTGGACCCAGATCTATTTGTGGCTGACTGTTATAGGAAAGAGACATTTATGAGGGGGTATGAGCACATGATCTACCCTATGAATGGCTCTGACATGTGGCCTAAGTTAAGTAAGACACCCATCTTACCTCCAATTCCTCATGAGGAAACCAGATAAAAATGCACCTCCCATAGCTATTGAGAATGAGTTGAAAAGAGGCCTAACAGGCATTAGATGCACCAAATTCCATAAATCAGGTCATAACAAAAGAACATGCAAAGGCATTGAAGGAGTAGTTGATGGTGATGTCAGTGTTGGGGCTGGTGGTGCAGTTGATGGTGGTGACAATGTTGGGCCTGGTGGTGCATTTCATGGTGGTGTCAGTGTTGGGGTTGGTGGTGACAGTGGCGAGGCTGGTGATGGTGTTGGAGGTCGTGATAGTGGTGGGGTTAGTGGTGGTAACAGTGTTGGGGTTAGTGAAACGACAACAGGGGGTGTAGTAAGGGGAAATGACAAGGGTACTACAAGGGGCAACAATAGGGGTGCTACAAGAGAAAATAACAGGGGTGCTGCAAGGGGAAATAACGGGGGTGCTGTAAGGGGAAACAACGGGTAAGTTGAATTATGCTTACTAATTTACATTGTATGTTTTATTATTATTATTATTGAAACCCATTCTTTATGTTCATTTATTATTGTCAGCAACCTACTGTGAGGAGTAATTATCAGACACAGGCAAGTAGGAGCGAGCCTAGCTTTAGAACAGCAACATAAACAAGGACACCATTATTTATTCCTCCCATGCCTCCTATGAAAAGGAGGCCTAAACTTCCAGTAAGCAACTTTTCTTGATGGCTACTTACTCAATTTTATGAGTGAATAGTAACTTAAACAATTGCTTGGCAGCTTAAGAGGACTTTCAAGGTGGCTACTGAAGTTAGTAACAGGAACACGGCTCATTAGGTGGAAATGAGTCAAGGTAGTGCAGCTCCAACAACAGTTCCAACTCAAGAGAGTTCACAACCACACCTGTCAACTAAAGAGAGTACAGCTCCAATAATGATTCCAACACCTAGATTTATTCATGCACATGATGGGGTAATTGTAAAAGATATTGATTTTAATGCTTATTGTAATAGTCTTATTTATTGCATTATCGCATCAGACTTATTGTAATTCTTATCTTCATAAATCAGGTTAGTGATTCATCAAGCATGAATACATACTTTCTCAATAGTGCTGTGCATCCAAGAAAACCACATGCTGATCCCCAAGTAGCAAGAATAGGAGGAGTGATTGTTCAAGGAACAAATGTTAGTTGGAAAGGAAAGTCTTCAGCTTCCCTATCATCTCTCCAAATGGCTCAAAAGCTTAAGAAGGATCAAGTGTGTAAGAAAAACTAGAATTGTGGAGTCCTTTTGTATATGGCTGAACTTTTTGTATATGGCTGAACTAGAATTGTGGAGGCCTAACTATTGTGGAGTCCTTTTGTATATGGCCTAACTATTGTGGAGTCCTTTTGTAAATGGCTGAACTAGAATTATGGAGGCCTAACTATGATCCATTTTGTATTGCTTTTAAGTAAAGCACCAATTAGGGCTCTTGTTGTTGACAGTGTAAACCTAATGAAGTTTATTGATATATGAAGAAGTATTTTAATGCACACTTGCAGTTTGCCTATTTTGATGGAGTGGTTGACTTGTTTTGATGGAGTTCATTAGTATGGCTCTTTTTTGGCGGTTTTCCTGCCGCCACTGTTGCTTTGCTGGGATTGTGATCTGTTGTTCTGTTGTTTTGATGCCATAATGCAGTGGCATCAAAACAGCATAATGCAGTTGATGGCATAATGCAGTTCAACTTGTTTTGATGGATTCACAGTTGATGGCATAATGCAGTTCAATTGCATTTTCTTTTGTTGTTTCAATGGCATAATGCCCTATGGTTTTGATGTTGTTTGAACTAGGGGCACAAGGCAAAGTTCAACTTGTTTTGCTGTTTTAATGACATAATTCAAAGTTATTTATTTGTAGATCAATTGAGCAACAATGGAAGAGCACAATTTGCCATTATCAAATTTCACAGTTAAATATACATATGACCTAAAACTCAGTGCACAAATTTCAAACAAAAGCAGAACACCACATTGCTCATACATAGAACTAAATACACATACTAAAAACAAAATAAATAAGGTTCCAAGTCATTTTCTAAACTTGGTTTAAGAACAATCTTTCATTGTCCTTGGAATTCAGTGATCCTAACCATATGGCTAAAGTGAGTAACAGAATTGACAGCCAACAAACTAAGAGCTGTTTGCCCTTGGTTTTCAGTTGCCCTTCAGCAGCTTCTTTCTTGGCCTTCAACATCTGAATTTCTGCCCTAAGCTCTTCATTCTTCTCAATCAGTAATTCATTCATCTTCATCACACTGTGAACCTTTTCTTCCCCTTCTTAATTAACCCTTAGTAGTAACCCAATTTGCTTCTCCTCTTCTTCATTCCTTTCAGGCAATTCTTTATTTTTTTTCAAGATCATCTTGCCAAATACTTTGTCGCGATCACAAACCTCAGGATCAACCCACTCAAAATGGCAACATGAATTACTTACCTTATAATTTTCACAACCTGCAAATCTTCTTCCAGGATTGTCTAATGTCCAAGAATGCATGACCCAAGACAATCCGTAGTGGCATCTAACAGCATATTTATTGTTGTGTGATTTACTACTCGAGCTCATCTACAATTGAGTGTAATAAATTCAATTTAAGAGATCTCCAATTTTATAAACCCTAAATCAGTGTGCATTGTGAAGATATATATATATATATATATATATATATATGTGTGTGTGTGTGTGTGTGTGTGTGTGTGTGTGTGTGTGTGTTTTTTTGGAGGGAAAAGAAAGTGGGATTCTCAGGTAGGAGGGAAAGTTATGGAGGGAATTGACGTGTCTGCCATGTTGGATTTATGGAGGAAGTAACCTTTGTGCCCTTTGGCTTCTAATTGACATCCCAAAAAATCGACTAAAAACCGTCAAACGGTGCTATGTGCACCAAAATTAGAAACTTGGGGTGGTGGGAGTCAAAAATTCAAACCCTGGGGTGTTCAGTGTAAATGACCCCAAAGTATGGGGTTTTATGTGCATTTAATCCACATGATTCCATATCGCATGGATTTGCCTATTTTTTTTATTGCTCACTACTTGCTATTGGTGTTTGAAATCTCACCTTCAGGCATTATTTATCCCAAAGTTGTAATCAGCTTGTCTACCATCTCAATTTTAGATAAACTCTTGTCATTCCTATTTATCCGAACACAGGGCTAACCAAATATAACAAGATGTCTCTATATCTTGCCTCGTTTTTCCTTATTGCGGCGATATTTCTAGCAAGACGTTTTTATTTTTGTGTTACCAACACTACATTGGTTGAAGCATTAAAGTTAAGCACTTACAAGTTCCTAGCATAGATCCTGGGGTTTGAACTCATTCACTTCATTTTCGTCTTTAGTGGTAAAAATTATATTATTAACAAGTGCCACTGAAATCCGTTTGGAGTCTGGGAGAGTTTAAGTTTGGAGGAAATTGAATAAGTTTCCTATGTTTTCTTGTTTGAGTTTCAATTCTCAAGAAAAATCTAATTATTCTTTTTTGTTTTGTATAGACAACCTCAAAGTTTGACCAATGCTTTTTCTCGATAGTTAATCTCAAATATACATTTTCCATATTCATGAACTCAAAAGTATTGTATGTCGATAGTATTTAGTCGAATTATTTCTATACTATTATGTTGTGTGTTTGAGTGTGGATATTCTGTTGGTGGTTTCATATCCTTAATGGGTTTGGTATGGCGTCGTAGATGCCAATAGGAATGCCTTTCTAATTCCTTTTGAGGAGGTGTTTTTAGTGTTTTAATTTAAATCCCTTTTCACAGTGTCCTTTGGTTAGTTAGTTTTCTCCTTCTTTAATGATGGGGCGTGCTCTGGGCTGTTGAAGGTATTGCTTCTTGTGCTCGTCTTCCTTTTTCATAGTTTGGACTATGTAAGGGTAGTTTGGTTGCGTTTTAGTTGGAGGTTCCGTATCCTGGCTCTAATTCTATCGTTTATGACTTGATTAAGGGTGAACTACGTTTGGCCCTAACATTGGATCTGAGCCTTAGTTGGGAGTGATTTGTTCTGCCTTTAACTTTTTGCTTGTGTCTTGATTGGGGGTGCCTTGATCTGGCGTAAACATTTTGTTTGCTATTCGTTGTTGGGGATGCCTTATTTTTGGCTCCGACATTGAAGTTTTTTTTTCCTCATTCTATGCTTTAAGGGGTAGGGAGTTAAGCTTGGATGTGACTTTCTAGTTCGAAGTGGTACGTGGTGAGAGGTAGTCTTTCTTTTTTGTTCTCTAAGAAAGGTTTTTGCCTATTGGTCAGCAACTGTTCCTATTTTCTCTTGCTAATACTTCCTTAATGAGCATTGTCAAGTATGCTCGACACCTTGCTAGTCACATGGTCTTATGAGTGTAGCATATCTCATGGTCTGGAGTTGCTTTCTAACAAGCTCGATGGTAGTGTGGTAGTTTCACGTGTTTAGTTCTTGCATAGCAATGGTGCTTTTTGTCTCTCCCGAGCGGAAGTGATGGATAGAGTGTAGAAGATCTTTAGCTTTGGTAAATTCCGGGGAGTTCAATAAGTTTTCTCCTCTTGGCATTAGAGTAGCATAGGTTTTATCGAATGGATAGTAAAGTTGTGAACAAGTGAGTAGGATAGTGAGATCAGCGGCTGGAGGTCTATCTTAGTTGGGTTAAGGAAGGAAAAAGGAAAAACAAAAAAAGAGAGCAAAAAGGGAATGAAAGGAACCTGAGAAGCTTTAGATTGTAGCATCTCGTAAGAGAGTGCGTTGTTTCTCAATGAAGCTGAGAAAATTGTAAAAGAAAATTTATATTATGTCAATTAGAATAACTTTTTGTAGATCCACGAGGGTATGCCCATGATATTATTGTTAAGTTTAAAACTTTGGATCTATCAGGTTGAATTATAATCTAGTGTTACTTTCTCGTCAGTTAGATTCAATCAAGTAGCTGTGATAGCTTCAAATCTTTGAAGGCAAATTTTGCGGGGTTCTAGAAAGTAGTTTAAATTTTTTTTGGGGCGAGATATGATTTATTTAAGACGATAAAACTTACTAATCGATATTTGAGCTCTACTATTAACATTTGTGCTTCATTTTAGTTGTTAGAGCTCTCTGAAGTGTCGCTATATCATCATTTTAGCGACACTTGTAGAGCTCAAATGCTAAAACTGGAATTCATAGTAATATCACTTTCTGATTATGAAATTTAGCTACAATATCACTCAAGAGTCATCATTAGTTATTTGTGATGTTCCATTGACATATCCACATCTCAATGCTAAAATAGAAGCCAAAACCATTTAAGACTTCATATATAATCATTGCACATACAACTAGAGAGGTGATGAGAGTGAGAGGGATTAATGCAGATTTGATCAAATAGTTGCCAAGTCAGGCGGCACGCCTTCCATTCCTTCACCTAAGGGAAAAGGTGCATCGAATCCAACACCAGAGAAAAGTTATAGAGAAAGGCATAGCGCAGCTGACTTGAATACGCTTCAAGTTAACCTCTTTGGAAGCATTAAAGGTTGACTGTTGAACATTTCTTGATGTATTATGGCGAAGGTCTCAAGGGTGGTCAAAAGTGTATGTCCAAGATGGGCTAGCAATAAATGATAGTGGCGATGGAGGTTTAATCATCGACCCGTCGTGTCCAGGAGGCAGAGGAGGTAAACTGGGGTTAGGGTTAGGGTTAGGGTTTACACTACAAGAAAAAAGGACTTTTAACGATAGACAATTCCGTCACTAAAAGCCATACTTTTGTCGCTAAAACGTTTTACTAACAGACACCCCGTCACTAAAAGTCTGCCGCCTATAACCCCGTCGCTAAAAGTTTTGCGACGAAATTTTGAAATTTGTCGCCTAAAAATCGAATTTCAGCGACGGATGTATTATACAATTAGCAACGGAACTTCCGTCGCTAAATATATTTTCTGTACATTAATTTATTTTCTTTTTTTCAAAATAATTTATTACGTTAAATATTTAGCGACGGAATATTAACCTTTAAAGATAGAAAATCCATCGGTAAAAGAAAACCTTTAGCGACGGAATGTAACCTTGAGTGCGGACTTTTAGCGATGGAATAAATTCGTAGCTAAAAGTCAAATTATTTTTTAAAATTATTTTTTTATTTTTTTAATGCCCAAACCTGTAATTACAATTCTCAACAAGCATTCTCAATCCAGCAAATGCACATTAGGGTTAAATAATTACTGATCCATTAACAATTATTTAACCCTAAAACAAACACAAAGTGCAGCAATTATTTACAAATTCTATACTAATCAAAAAATTAAATGAATGCAAAGTTCAGGACGGCGCGAGAGCGGGATACAATAGAGTAGGGGAGGGGAGTACAAGCCAGGAGGGCATGGGAGCGGGATACAAATAGCGTAGGGGAGGGGAGTACAAGCCGGGAGGGCACGGGAGCAAGATACAAATAGCTCAGGAGGGGCTCATGGGTCGTCGAGTCCCGGATCTGGATCCTGCTGCTCGTCTTCATCCACGGGGGCACTGTGATCCGGATTCGGCTCGGCATGTCCAGCAACAATGCCCTGCATGTAAAGTCACGGACACATTAATCTCGATGGCAATCGTATATAGTGTTTAGTAAACGTATATAGTGTTTGTACCTGATCATGCGCCCTGATCATCCTGAACACCTCCGTATCAATGCGACGGATCTCGTCCTCGGCTAACAGTTACTACGCAGTCGGTGCTTGTGTCTGTGGAGGGGTAGCGGTGGGCAGGGACGCTCCTATCACAATACGTGTAGTCGTGTTAGGCAGGCCGTGTATGAGGCCTTTCGGCCTATTAACGACCTCTGGTCTATCCAGCCATTGCTTTAATCCCCCAGTACTTATACGCATACTCATGGACGCTGATGGCTATCCGGACTGCTGCTCGAACCCCTTAATCTGTTTATATGAGGTCTGCAAAACATTGATTTGAGTTTCGAAAACATTAAAGCAACAAACATCGAATACAAAGGCAAAAATTAAACAAATTAATTTGAACTTACATTGATCCACTGCGAAATATCTAAAACAAAGTCCCCCGCCGGGTGTGCATTGTCCTTATCTTTCTTCCTCACGTGCGTCTAACTATACGTCATAGCTATGACCTCATCTTCGGGTGCTCAACTGCATTCTTATGTCGGATAACGTCGTGAGCCACTAACCCCCCCCCCCCCATGTGCGTGGGATCTTTCTCATGTCTGTTCTCGCTCCCAGTCCTACTCTTGACCTCCTAGGATGGATCAGTCCTCCACCGATCAACCATCTACCCCCATACAGATGGAGATATCCAATGAGGGGAATATCCCTTCAACTCCTCAATCGGGGCACCTTCGGGCAGCATCTTCTTTGCCCGGTCCCATGCGTCGTGCAGCCATTAGCGATAATTCTTGCCAATATAGGCAAAAAAAATCCTGCCACTCCAATACATGCTGCTCAGGCGATTCAAACTCGAATCCCTCCTACAAGGCATCCAATTACACAATCAATACGATTAATTTAAATATTACGTTCTAATTAAACAAATAATGACTGACAAAACTGGTTAACCGTATCAGCCACTCCTCCCATAAGAACTCCCTTATCCCTGCATCCCAGTCCTTCTAGTATAGCCGTGGCTCAAAGAATCGGCCCTTCACAAGGACGCCGATCTTCGTCTTCGTCGGAGTCTCCAGGATCCTGATAAAGAAATAAATAAATACATTAAATAAGTGAAACGTAATAACTATCGGAATTAAAGAATGTAAGTATTGCAAGATGTGATTTTTTTACTTATTGGCCGTCCTAGGCGAGAGTAACTCTCTGTTTACGCTGGGGGTCGATGTGCACCCCGCATGTCGGTCCACAGCCTCGTCGAGATCCTACAAAACACCAACATTAATACAATTCAAATATAATTTAAATATAAGGCTAGCATTATGACTAAACACCGTTATCAAATATACCTGAGGTAGAAGCCACAGAAGAAGGAAAACCATCAAGCGTGTAGGAAGAATCGGCATGAGGCTCGGGCTGGGGCCCTATGTGCTGTATGTGAGCACTTTGTGCCTCGTCATCAGCAGGCAATGACGAGGTGGGAGCCACCGGGGTGGAGGCAGCTAGGTGTCCACCCAGACCACGAATGGCTCGTAAACTATCCATAACTGACTTTGTGTAGATAAAGTTCAAAGAAATTAACGCATTAAAAACAATTATAGTCCACAACATGTTAGAACACTATATGAACCGAGTATATAAACCGAGTATAAAAACACTATATGAACCAAGTACTAATACAATGCATGTTACAACAATATAAGTCAATCATTTTCATTTTGGGAATCATCATCATCTTCATCGTCAGACTCGTCATCCTCTTCTTCTTCGTGGGACTTGTCGTCCTCTTCATCTTGTGATTCATCCCCTTCATCAGTAGACTCAGCCTTATCATCTTTAACACTTTTCACATCTTCTGCATCATCATCTACGACTTCTTCTCCTACATGAAGTGTTGGTTAAAGAGGAAGATCGTCCTCCTCGTTATTCACCTTAACAGGTACCAAGACAGGTGCTTGGTCAGCTTGAAAGGTGTCTACCTCACTGTCATATACCACGGGCAATTTCTTGGACTTGATAACTGTATACCAATGAGATTTGGGATTTGTGACATCCTCCGCGTAAAAGACTTATGCAGCTTGACTAACAAACACAAATGGCTCGTCTGATGCAAGTCTTGACTTAACATTGACATCTACAATCCCTTACGAGCTAACACGGATTCCTCTACTGTATGTGACATCGAACCAGGTACACTTGAACATTACCAGGTGGTTTTCGGAACCCAAATATGCTAGCTTAATAATCTTATCCACTTCTTCATAAAAGTCCATGCAATTCTCATCATAACAGTCGCCGTTGACCAAGACTCCACTATTTTAGGTTTGTTTTGTTCGGTCATCATCTTTTACGTTAAACCTAAACCCATTGATGATATAGCCTTCATGAAAGGATGCTTGTTTAGTAAGGCCTTGAGCTAGTAATTTCAAGCAGGAGGCTACTAGTTTATCGACCGACTGAACCTATTATAGATGACAGTAAAACTTAAGGATAAATCAGTATAGTAATAAACCACATAACTATATATAACACATAATATACTTTGGTTAAAGACTTACACGCCTTCTGAACCACTGTACAAATTGTGATTTCTGATGAGATTCAAGTCCAGCGGGATCAGTGATTAAAGATTCAGCATCAAACTCACTACAAACCAATATAATTGACTCGCTTATTACACATTTTCAATTATGTACAGTAATTTTCTTAAGACATTCACTTACTCAACGAATGCTAAAACTTTATCACAATTTAGAAGGGCATATATTGTTGCAGCACTGTACATTTCATCCGTTAGCCATCGAGTATAGGTTCGTCTGAACGGACTACCTGACTGCTTAAATATTGACAATTGCCCTTCCAAATTTGTGCTGGCTCCGGAGTCATTTTGGCCTAGTTAATTTAACCTTGTATCCACATTAGGCCCAAAATATTGGTTACAAAAGTTAACAAGCTCTTCGATTACGTAAGCCTCTGTAATTGAGCCATCAACACGAGCTTTATTACGGACTTTCTTCTTCAAATAGAACATGAACCTAGAAGTTTAGTGAATCGAGTTAGGTGGAATATCAATGATAACAGGTTTTGCATTATGTGTAAATGAACATCTGTCAAAAGTTAGAGGATTACCTCTAGAATGGATACATCCAGGTGAACAGGCAAATGCTCTATTGTATCAAAGAACAATGGTGGGAAAATTTTCTCCAATTTGCAAATTGTCACCATAATGTTCTTCTCAAGCACCTCCATGTTACTCACCCAGATTGTAGAATAACATATATCTCAAAAGAAGTGAGATGTTTAGTCAAAGTCTCGCATACAACCCTTGGCAATAGTCCCCGTAAGGCAATAGGAATAAATCTTTTCATAAATACGTGGCAGTCGTGACTCTTCATCCCTTGGAACTTGCATTATGATACACTGCAGCAATGAGATATGTTGGACGCAAACCCATCCGAAAGCTTCAAATTCTTAACCCACTGACAAACTTTCTCCACCTGTTTCTTGTCTAGATAGTAAGGTACTTTCGGAAGTATCGTCCTCCCGCTGACTGTCTCAGAATGCAATTCACGGCGTTTACCCAACTGTTGTATATCCCTTCTAGTTTTAAGGTGATCTTTTGATTTGCCCTTGACATTCATCACAGTGTTGAACACATTGTTGAAAATATTTTTCTCAATGTGCATCACATCCATGTTGTTTCGAATAATGAGTGTCCTCCAGTAGTCTAAATCCCAGAAGATACATTGTTTCCTCTAGTTGTGCTCTTTTCTGTATCTTGGTATCTTCTGATCCGTCACACCATTGTCGTATGGTATGTCACTATCAAGTGCCTCTAGGTGCAGAGCACTTCTTCACCAGATGGATAGTCCAGTGTGACAACCTCATGCTCTATTGTCTCATCGAATTTAGCCTTCTGCCTACGAAACTGATGGTCTGGTGGCAAAAGCTTTCGATAACATCCAAACCAAGAGGGCTTTCCGCCGTGCTTTAACGTATGACAGGAGTTCACGCCCGTACAAACAGGGCATGCTAACTTTCCATGTGTGCTCCAGTCGCACGTCATTCCCAATGCGGAGAAATCGTGTGTAGTCCACATCAAAGCAGTCCTCATCTGAAAGTTTTCTTTAAGGGATGCATCATATGTTTCGACTCCATGATTCCATAGTTCTTTTAGCTCATCAATCAATGGCCTTAAATACACATCTATGTCCTTACCGAGACTCTTCGGCCCCACAATAAGCAACGACAAAAATATGTACGGCTTTTTCCACCACAAGAATAAAGACTTTTAGGGACGGACAGTTCCGTCGCTAAAAGTCCATATTCCGTTGGAAAAGACTTTTAGCGACGGACTGTCCGTCGCTAAAAGTTCGTGGTTGAAAAGGTCGTTGCTAAAAGATTGGCGACGGAAATTGGTTGTCCGTCGGTAAAAATTAAATTTTTTCCTACGGAATTAATTACTTTTAGCGACGGAATTTTATGTCGCTAAAGATATTTCAAAATTAAAAAAAATTATTAGCGACGAAAGTTCTATCGCTAAAAGTCCATTTAAGTCTTTTAGCGATAAATGATCTGTCACTAAAAAAATCATCAAGATCTGTTAAAATGACTTTTAACGACAGAACTCCGTTGCAAAAAGTATATTGTTGTAAGTAGAAAAATAACTTTTTTATTTTCATTATTTCTTCTAAATCTAAACCTATTTTTTAAAAATTAAACATCTAAAGCATAACCATCAATGTGGAATATTATTAACCACATTTTCAAGTATCTGTAAGATAAATAAAGTACAAACCCCTAACATCATGACTACTAATAAAGCACTATCGCCACTAGATAACGACAAACATTACAAGGTCAACCAAATTCAAAACTTTGCGATAAAAGTTACAACGTCTGTTTTTATATATACAATCGCAGAACTGATGCTCAAGGGTAGTCTCATTGGCGCGTTGGGATGGGCGGCAACTGCAGCTGAGCCAAAGTTACATCATCTAATCTATACAAAACACAAAATATAGTCAACATACATTTATGAGCCAAAACACGTCTTGTAGAACAATTTGTTTACATGTATAGATACATATGCATAAAAAATACAATAACATAGACTTCTAAACTAGTGAAAAACTGTAACAGATCAAATTGAACAAAACCCATTAAATTTACAGTTAGAAGTCAACATTAACAGTCAGCGTCATGGAATTCACAAATTGACAAACAACAAACTAAGAACCTAGAACATTATTAATTAGGCAACAAATTAGAACCCAAGAAATAATCAAGAAAATGCAAACCAAGAATCGAAGATATAAAATTGAAAAGAATGAAAGCAATTAGATGAAAAAATAAGCAAAAAAATAAAGAAGAAGAAGAAGAAAGAGTGGGAATTGAGATAGAGCAGACCTGAGATGAAGCCGTTGACAGAATTCTTGAAGTCTTGACCACCAGATCTCTCCTTATTTACCACACACAAACACAATCACAAACCCACAAATCAAAAACCCTACTGAAATATCAGCAAAAAATAAAAAATAAAAAAACTCGTTGGAAAGCAAAAGCCCTAGCCAGCACGTCGCAATCCTCTACAGGTGGATAGCATGGGCAATGGATGAGAGAGAGGAAAAGGGTAAGGCGACAGTGAGGGATGAGGGTGGGGATTTGGAAGAGGGGTTGGGGGGATGCGGCAGAAGAGCTGGGGTAGTGGTGTAGGAGGTGGGCGTGGGCAATTGGTACACACAGAGAGAGAAAGGGGGTGGGGGTAGGAGGAGGGGGATGTGGAGAGAAGAAGGGGAAAACATGTGTGTGCGGCTGGTTAGAAAGAAGAGTAGGGTTAGGGCTTCTTTTATTTAAACAAAAAGACTTTTACCGACGGAATGTGTCCGTCGGTAAAAGTCCGTTGCCAAAAATTATTTTTACGAAAAAAAATTGAAAATAGTGAAAAAATACGTAAATTACAATTAGCGACGAATATTTCCGTCGGTAATAATCCGTCAGTAAAACTCCGTCGCTAAATGTCTTTACCGATGGACAGTTCCGTTGGTAAAGACATTTAGCAACGCAGTTTTACCGACGGATTATTCCGTCGCTAAAAGTGACCTTTAGCGACGGATTCCTGTCCGTCGCTAAAAGTCCATCGGGAAAAATCCATTTTCTTATAGTGTTCATGCACATGCCTGGTGGAAGGTTGTACAGGACAATAATAACAGGCCATGTGGAGTAAGGCGTGCTAGACTGTCCGCAAGAATTGAACCCATCAATTGCCAAACCAAATCTAACATTCTGAACTTCCTGAGCAAAGATTGGATGCCTGTGGTCAAAGTCCTTCCACGCCTCTCCATCAGCTGGGTGTGTTAGCACATCGGCATCATTGCTACGAGTCTCACAGTAAGCCCTTATATGTTCAGCCGTATTAGATGAGTAGTACATTCTTTGAAGCCTTGGGGTAACCGAAAAATATCGCAATACCTTCCAGGCAATGTTTTTCTTCTTCCCTTTGTCCGGTTTATACCTCGAATTATCACATACTGGACACCATGTGAAGTCCTTATTCTCTTTCCAGAACAATACACAATCGTTATTGCACGCATCTATCCACTCATAGCTCAATCCAAGTTTCCTCGTCATCTTCTTCGCGTCATAGTACGAAGGGGGGCAGCTTTTCACTCTCAGACAAAATTTCTTTAATAAAAGAAACAAACTCGTTAAATCCTTTCTCACTTAGCCCATGGTCCGATTTCAACTATAATAACCTACTAACCGCAGACAACGGTGTGTGTTTCCGAATTCCATCCCACAATAGCTCTTTCACGTCTCTTAACAAATCATAAAACTGATGAGCCCCCTCATTCGGCTGTTGGGGACTATCATTGCTGCGGTCGTCACCCTAGTCAACATTAGCATGCCTAGCATCCATAATCATATCTCGGTAATCAAATTGTGCCTTCTCCCTAACTTCAGTTTGATTAGCCGGGTTGGATGACAATACTATCATTTCCCCGTATTGCGTCCACCTTGTGTATCCACCCATAAAACCGTACCGGCGAAGATGTCATTTTACTACCATTCTTTTTCTCCAATGTAACAACTCACATATACTGCACGTACACCTTATCCTATCAAAGTCAACATATACAAGATACGCGTGAGCGAACTCGAGAAATTCATCGATACCATCCTCGAAATCATCATCATTTTTCTTTTTCATCCAACTTCAATCAACCGACATAACGACTGAGATTACTATATACCGCCTTAAATTAAAATCAATAATTAGGTAGGGCAAATATGAAAATGAATGCATGCATGTGACAACATGTCTATACCCCCCCTCCATTCTCTAATAGGTAGTGGTCTTATCCCATTCACAAAAGCACATGTGTATAAAACAGTTACCAACTCATGCTTAGTCCTATGTCTATGGAAAATTCGGCAGCACCTCCCCGCATTTTTCCAAGTACACGACATCGATTAAGTATTTTAACATTCATCTAATAATCTTGCCTTGCAAGATTTAACGGATATTAGAACACCAGATTTGTATGCACCCAGAGAAACACTGGAGAACGTGTACCAAATATCCACGACATAGAACACGGAGCATAAGTCGATACACTATTTTATAAACACTTAGCTTTTTCAAGTTGTCCAAACTGGACATCTTGGAATGAGTACATTTTAAAGGGAACTATGAGTTTTTATGCAGGCATGCGTTTAAAATTGGTAATATGCAACAACCTTTCCGAAATGTCAAAATTTCAGAAAGATGGAATCATTAGGTTAATTTGCAAGAACATGCCATAACCAAAATGATTCACTTTCAAATTCGTTGACAACGAGTTGTAACTAGCTCATTGTCAATAGACTTTACAAAATAACAACGAAGATTCCTAATGTCGGTAGCCGACTCACGTTTCTCGATAGAATATAGAGTTCATTCGCAGAGTTGATATCGTGTCACATGTGATTGTGATTAGGTAATTTGGGTTTAGTTAGGGTTAGAGTTGTATTTAAGCTTATCAGGATTAACTAGGGTTTAATTGAGACCTATGATTGTTATATTGTGTCACCTGCAAGTAAAGTTTAATTAGATTAATTAGGTTTAATGAAGGTTGATTAGGGTTACTTCAAGATGTGTTAGGGGTTAATTAGGATTAACTAGGCTTAATTAGGAGTTCTGTAGGGTTAATTAGGGTTACTTAAGGCTAATTATGGTTAATTGGGTTTAAGTAGAGTTAATTAGTATTAATTAAGGTTTAATTAGGAGTCAATTAGGTTTAATTAGGGTTAAGTTAGGGTTTATTGGGGCTAATTAAGGTTAATCGGGTTCAATTAGCGTTAATTAGTACTAATTACGGCTAATTAGTGTTAATTAGGGTTTAGTTAGGGTTTATCGGGGTTAACCCTAATTAACCCTAATTAACACTAATTAGGTTAATTAAGATTAATTAATTAGGGTTTAGTTAGGGTTTATCGGGGCTAATTATGGTTAATTTGGGAAATTAGGGTTTAATTATATTAATTAGGTTTAATTAGTGTAAAATAGAGTTTAATTAGAACTAATTAAGGTTAATCAGTTTCAATTAGGGCTAATTAGAGCCGATTAGGGCTATAGGGGCTAATTCGAGCTAAATAGGGTTAATTAAAGTTAATTGAATTTAATTAGACTTAATTATTGTTAATTAGGGTTTAATTAAGGTTAATTAAACTTAATATTTTAATTAGGATTAATTAGGGGAAATTAGGGCCCGTTAGTGCTAATTAGGGCTTATTGAGTTCTTTAGGATTAATTCAGTTATTTAGTGTTACTTAGGATTTAATTAAGAGTTAATTAGGATCAATTAGGGTTAATTCGAGTTTAACTAGTGTTACTTAAAGTTACAACATGTAACAATGTACAATTAGGGTAAAATTACACTATACATTACAACAATTAACCACAATTAAGGTAAAATTAAATTTAAACTCACTCACATGCATAAATTCAAACTCAAAATTAACCACATTATATTAAATTCAAACCCACATGAATTAAATCACATACATTAAACCACAATTAGGGTAAGATGGACGTACCGGCTGCGGAGGTGGTGCTCCGGCAGCGGCGGTGGTGGTGCGGTAGTGGAGGCCCATAGGAGCTGTGGAAGGGCACGGCGTCTTTGGGGAAGGGAAATGTTGACGGAGGGGGGCTGGGGAAGAGACAGTGGTGAGTGAGAGAGAAAAAGAAAAAAACGGGGAGAGAAAAAGGGTGGGTTTTTACAACAGGCTTTTTAGCGACGGATGTATTCCGTCGCCAAAAGTCCGTTGCTCAAGACTTTTAGTGACGGAATATTCGGTCGCTAAAGTCTAATAGTGCGATGAACTTTTTAGCGACGGACATATTCTGTGGCTAAAAAGTTCCACAAAATTTTTAAAAAAATGGCCGAAAATAGGAAATTTTTTAAAATCTTTTAGCGACGGAACATTCATCGCTAAAACCCCGTCAATAAAAATCCGTCGGTAAAGGTATTAACCGACGGTTATTCCGTCGGTAAAAGTTTTTAGAAACGGATTTTTACCAACGATTTTTTTTCGTGGTTGAAACAGCCTTTTAGCGACGAAATTTTGTCCATCGCTAAAAGCCCGTCGTTAAATACCATTTTTCTTGTAGTGTTATAGGGATTAGGGTTTAGGATTAAGGTCTAGGGATTCGGGTTTAGGGCTTGGGGTTTAGTGTTTGGGGTTTAGGATTTACATTCTTGAGTTTACGGTTTAGGATTACTTCAAATTTGGTCAAAGCTGTTGATTTTACTCGATCATTGCGTCACTGCTTTTAATTTCTCATAACAATTGATCATTATTTAAATTTTTTTTTTAATATTTGATTAGTCATAACAGTCGGTCATTATTGTTGCCACTGCTGTCAGTACTTTTAATCATTATTTTTTAAACTTTAACAGTCAATCATTGCTTTTCTCAATCCATTTGTCCATCATTTTAATCTCATATAAAGCATCAAACTAACAAACTAACAGCGATTTCATACATTACCGACAACCAAAATAAATTTAACAATTTTAGTACAATTATCGTTTAAAATTCAAACAAGTTATGATTTCTTACTATCAACATATGAAAAATACATAATGAATCTAAAGACATATTATCCTTTAGAAAAATATGTACAGATAACCAGGAAAAAAACGGGCTCAGGCAGCTGTGGCGCGGGGTGGGCAGCGACAAGGGCACGCGGAAGGCGACGGTAGTGGTGGTGCGGCTTCGATAGATGTGGGGACGGTGGAAGGGTGGCGGGCATCGAGGTGGCTGTGGGGTACTAGCCGGCGCTGCACCGACGACCGAAGACGGGGACGACAGATGTGAGGGGGGAAGAAGGGCGGCATGGTGGCGGTTAAAAAAAAGCCGGATCTGTCGTCAACGAGGAGCGACGGGGTGGGGGATGGAGTAGTGGCCGAAGTTGATATTGGACGGTGGAGGAAGTGATGGCCGGAGAAGAAAATACTGGCGGCAGAGAGGAAGAGAGAGAAAAGAGAGAAGCGACGGGAAGAAAAAGAAAATGGGGGTTAGGATTTTGACTTAAGGGACTTTCAGCGACGGATTTCAACGACGGATCTTGGCCGTCTCGCTAAATGTTCAGCGCTAAAAGTAATCTTTTCAAAAATTTTAATGACTTTTAACTACGGACCTTTAGCAACGAACAAGTTCAATCGCTAAAAGTCGTAAAAAAAATTGAAAATATTACTTTTATCGATGGATTTTCCCAGCAATTACCCGTCGCTAAAGAATTTTCAAATATTTTTCTTTCAAGCCAAAAAATCCGACCGAAAATCGAAAACTTGATAAAAGCTTGTGGCTATGAATATTTCAGTTATTAATCCGTCTAAAGTTCCATCCTTAAAGAGGGTTTTTCATGTACTGTCAAACCAGCCTAAGAAATCCTCAAATGACAATTTACGCATGCATAGGCATGCAATAACGTCAAATAGACTTGTGAGAGAGAGAAAAAGTACAATATCATCACTAAAATAAAGCTTTCACAGGATACAAACAAATTCGAACCAATAAATATTCCTAGTGGTAATTGATGCGTGCGCTCATGAACCTGTTCTGATATCCAACCGGTTAAATGCTTGAAAGTTTCGTGTTCTCTCTTTTTGCCCAGATCTTCGGTTTCACCCGGATCAGCATGCTTCCTCCTCTTCTTCTTTACTTCGACATTCTTCTTCTTCTCATATCCTTCTTGACTTTGACATTCCGGCCTTCATTCGGCAATTGAGCACCACCCTCAGCTGCTTGCTTCTTTTTCTTCTTTTTCACTTCCATCCCAGCATCTCCACTTTCGGGTTCTGCGCAGACAAACACATCATTCTGCAAGCCTGCATCATCAGCTTCCGTCTTCTTTCTCTTTTTTTCTTTATTCCCTTCATCAATAACAGGAGCCTTGATTAGGGCCATACGTTCCTCTTTCTTAGCTGCTGCTGATTCTTTCAATCCAATAACAGAATCAGCTGCAGGATTGTAACTCTGGAAAAAAAAAAATATAAGTCAACTATTCGATGTAAAGAGGGGCAACAATCAAAAAACGCAAGTTACGTGCAGCAAGGCAAATAGTTTGTTATTCAACAAGTCGCAGTTGCAAACCTTCGCAGGAGTAATCAACATTCCTTCCCCCTTCTTGCGGTCCTTGTTGTATAGCTCCATATTTGATTTGCCTTTTGCTGACCCAGCAGAACGGCCCAGTTCTCTCCCTTCCAGATTCCTTAGCCGTGATTCAAGCTACGGAGGATCACAAACGGGAAAGAATTCAGAGGAGGATAAACAAAAAGCATAGACACTTTCGCATGTTATAACTGCATCTAGTACCTTGACTCGATTCTCCAACCCCATAGAATTGTCTTGGTCACCTCCAAGTGCATCACAACGAATTGCCAGTGCAGTTTTGGCAGCAAGAGATCGAGAAATTTTCCCCTTATGTTTTGCTGAAGCCTGACCAACTAAAGACGCGTGATAGATAAGCCCATATTTAGGAGTTGCATGCTTTTGCTTCATTGCTCTGAAAAGTGCTTTTTCTGCCCCCAGAATTTGAATAGTACTCCCGGGCTGTTTAGAAAGATTTAACAAGCTGCCTGCATGGGCAATGAGCCGAGCACCAACAAGTTCACCAACGAGAGCAGTAAGGTTAGGAGCAATCGCATTCATCCTACTTTTCAGACAATCATAGAGTTGGGCTCTGCAGTCGGCAAGAGTGATAACTTGATCACACAGTTCCGAAATAATCTGGAGATCAGATTCACTGACTTCAGTTCCCATAGAACTCACGGCAGCTTCTTTCAGTTCTGTTTCCAACTCTTCTGACAATATCTGCAAATTTTAGGGGAGTATCTATAACTTGGAAGAAGAAATTTCGCAATCTAAGTCATGTTATGTCAAATTGACAGTAAAAATCTAGACCAAGAAAAATCCAGCTGTAATCCCATCCAAGTCATAGGATTCTGAAGGTAAATTTCATATTTTGATTTACCTAAGATCAAATCACTAAACACTTCCATTACGACAGATCCTTTACGAATTTTCTTAAGCATGAAAAGAGAAGCTATCGGCCATTCATCTAACTTGAGATCCAAATCCTAATTGATAGGGACAAAACAAAAATTGCTCTACCTCAGAAAAATCAAGCTTGATAGAATTTGTGCGGTCTCTCATCAGCTTCACTGTCTTGGCGTAGACAGTATTCTCTTGTACAATCTTTGCAAGCTCTGGAAAATGCCAACCATACCATTCCCGGAGCCTCATTGAACTATTGTTAAGCTCTTTATCAACTTCATCCATTTTCGCAATGGCCTGAATGATGATTACATCGACCTGATAGAACAAAAGTATGATGCATTAGGAGTTAGACATTCAACTGAGAGATAGCAGACAAAGAAACTAGTACAATTAAAACCATTTCCAAATTCTGGTCTGCCTGATGGTTCATTTTCTTTTTTCGAATCATCGAATCTCTAGGGAGAGAACGTTGAAGATGTTTAGTGTTGGTGAACACGGGTCACTATAGTCTAATAGACACCGAAGGAAGATACCAATTCTGCATGTTAACATTGTATAAAATTGATCATGAAAAAAAAAAACAGTTATTACCGATTATTATTATGATGCACGTTAAAATTAAACCTACAAGAAGCCAGCCTTTTGGCCAACAAAAAAGCAAAGAGGGTGCAACTCTTCCGGCAGTTTTGAGAAGCCAAGCTGCCAGTTGATGGGAGAACAACCCCGCATGTTAATTCACATCCAGGAAAGGCAGTTATGCAGCACAGAGACGATTTCGGTAGCAAATATAAACTGTGTTCAAAACAACATTTCACATTTACTGCCAAACAAAATACTGTATATAGAAGCCAAGGGTTGCTATATCAGAGTACTGCTTTCATTGCATACTGCAAGGTATCTAATTATACCAGAAGTACTAAATTAGTCAGTATAATCCGAGTCAAACTTGTAGGTGTAGCTTAACATACAAGGAGAAAGCTAGAAAAGTAGCTCACCTTGTCAGCACTGAATTTTAGCTTGTATCTGGACATGCTGTGGGATAAACCCAAACTCATTGGAGCCAAATCTTGAGGTCCTAGACCAGATATGAGTTCTGTCAAATGACTTCTGACCCCTCTCATCAGTTCCATAACAACATTGTTGTGAACACATTCAATTTTCTGCAAGGCATTGACTATCTAGCTTAATTCGATTACATGTAAAGAAAGAAGTTGACAAGAAATGTCATTTCACATTTCCCATCGAAAAGACTATAGCATACCAGTTTATCTTTAATTGCTTTTCCAAGTTTAGTATCAGCCACAGCTAATGTTTCACCCTTGCAATGCGCTTTCAAGAACTTGCGCAGACCTTTGCTAGGCTTGCTATCCGTCAACAAGGTAGATTCTGCCAACGCCTGAATTGTGTTCTCAAACTTGGAGAAAGCTTTGAGTGCAACAACCTAATGTTAATGTCGGAACCAACAATGTTTAGATTCCAGCAAATATTAATATTAGAAAACAATGATTACCATTCAGCAAATGTTAATGTTGGACCAAACAATGGTTAGATTCCAGCACGACAAGAAAAGGAGTATCAAGAATGAAGAGTTGCCACAATCAAAAGGGCAGGCCCCAGAGTAGAAGGCTCTCCCACTGTTCCTTGACAGTGTTAAATCTGATATATAACAAAATGATGCTTAAGAGATCTCAACTAACTGGATACCTGAATATAACAATGATCTGGTACCCTGCCAAACTAATGATTAGTGGTCTTATATTTGACTATTTTCCTTCCCGGGTATGTATCCAGAAAACACAAGTCACCAAACCAACAGTTCAGCATGAAGATTTCTAAAAGCAGCACAAAACTATTTCAATAAAGGTGAATTGGGATGACCTTTCTAGCTGAGCCAGATGCAGAAAACTCCTTGCACAAGTCCTGCCAACCAAAATTGTTGCAATAAGCCTACTAATCCATCATCTGATATAGACAGCAAAAATAGAAGGAAAAAGTAATCCCGGCTAATATTCCTGACTCGATTCAAACGGCTCCTGATTGCCATGTCTTTCTTCTGTCTAAATTCTCAAAGCATTAACGTCATAGCATTGATTATTAGCAAAGTTAAAATACTATCGGCGAGTGTGTAGGAATATTAGCACAATATGATTATAAGAGTTTGAATGCTCCGAGACAGTGACACATTTTAATAGAATCCAGGAATTGAAGGCAATCACCTCAACTTTGGAGAACTTCCCTTCATCCAATACCTTGAATAGGGCAAAGCCCGCAGCAGTCTCGAACAACACGAGCATTGTTTATACCAAAAAGCACACCTAAAATATTCATCAAGAAATCACGTAGAATGTGTTTGATCTAATCAACTTGCAATATCCCGATAGGCCAAAAAAAAAATCGACAGTAAAGAGAATATTAGTCACGTAGACTGGGTATGTACCCAACCCAACAAGCAAAACGGTGTTTTGGTGGTAACATCTACAGAAAATAACAGTCCTTTTTTCTTCTTCTTTTTTTTAATTTTCCTGGGAGCGGAGGGGGTAATTCAGCTATAAATCGAACAAAGGTTAAACCTATAGATTTAATTTTGGCAGTCAAATATAATGCAACTTAAATAGCAGGACCTGTAATCAGATCCAAAGAGATATAACTGCTAAAGAGTGTATACTCTGTATGGGAAAGGAGAGTCAGAGAATGACACGGATATGAGATGAGAGGAAGAACCAGAGGGAGTAGAGAAAGAGAGAGAGAGAGAGAGTGACCTTACCTTGGCTTGGCTTGGCGTTGCTGGAGAAAGAGAGGAGGTGGATGGAAGACAGTCAGTCGGGGAGAGGAGGCCGCCTGTATCTAGTCTAGGGTTTGGAAGCAAAGCACTTGATATATATACTGCTACATCGATGCCCTAGTGTAAAATTCCACCGTCGCATGGATAATCATATTAATATATGTCTGTGAGGACAAAATTGCCACTTACAACGAGAGAGATCTTTCTGGGACAAAAATTCTTTAATATTCTTCTTAAACATAATACTATATTATACTTTGTTTCGGCCGGGAGATCCCGCACACCTTGGGCCAAAATTTGACCGCGTGAGACGACAAAAGATAAAGTGGGACAGCATAGAGAGAGAGAGAGAGTGCAGCCCCTGGCCCTTCAATTGCTGCTACACTAGCTAGTTCCCAAAGATTACGCCGCAGGCCCACATCTCGGAAAATGTTCGCCAATGATTAGTGGCCCTTTACTTTACAAAAACTAAAGTATGATCCAGCTCCTTCCAACTTGGGTGGGCACGATTCGGTCAATTGGATTTTTAAACTGAATCGATTAACATTAATTTGAAAAAAAATAAATTAAACGGCTTTTGAACGGTTCGGTTTAAACTGTTTGAATGGTTCGAACGAATCAATCAATTTGGACTCTAATCTAGGCCCAAAAAAATAAATTTTGTAACAAAAACTCAAAGAAGTAACTGAACAAGCATAAGTTTAAAATTGTAATTAGTCATAACACAATATCATTGCACAACATCCATTAAAATTCTAATCAAATTACATAACCTTAAAGAGATCACTACACAGCATCCGCACAGATTTAGGTAAATGTTTCTGCCAGTTTCCATAAGAGCAACTTTAATTCATAGACAACCTTAAAAGACTTCATACATCAACCATGCAGAGCATTTGAAAACCAACGTCACAAAATCCATAACTACATTATCACAAACATATGTTACTGATGTTTTCATTGCCCTTAAAAATTCTAATCAAATTACACATCATAGCATCATTATAACCATCAGATTAATTAAAAAAGGAACAAGTCCTAAGGATCTTTAAAACCAAAAAGATCGCAAAGAGAGTTTGGCATCTTCAAAACCTTCGTCACCAATCAACCTTCAATCATCAATTGGTCTTATACTGAGATCATGTGAAGAAGAAACTGAAGAAAAAAGGAGAAGAGGAAAGTCAACAAACAAAATAGAAGAGAAGAGAAGAAACATTAAAGGAAAGGAGAAAGGGAGACCTTACTTCGTACTTGGAGACTGGAGGAGATGTGGAAGCGGCGGCAAAGGGAAAGAAGTGAGATGATGGAGGCCAGCCGCGAGGGGTGGAGGTGGCGGCAGGATGTGAGATGATGGAGGCGTAGCCATTGGATGTGGAAGGAGAGATGTGAGATGATAGGTGCAGTTGTAGCGGAGGTAGAGGCATTGCCTTGGTGGCTCGGCCGATCGATGGGTGGTTCTTGTTGAGGCTTTGTGAAGTAGATTGCACAGATCTGGGAGTGGGCGGCGAGTGAAGAGAATGGTTAGGGTTACAGGAATTGGGAGTTACCTGCTTTTTATATGAATGGGTTAAAGTTAACTAGGGCAGTTTATTAAAAGTAACTGGGGTTAGGTATATATATATATATATATATATATATATATATATATATATATATATATATATATATATATATATATATATATATATATATATATATTACATATATATATATATATATATACATACGATCGGTTCGATTTATATTGGTTTCAAAAAATTCGAACCGAACCGACCAAACCGAATATGCGATTTGGAAAAAGAAAAATCAAACCAACTGTTTTTACTATCGGTTTGGACTTATTTGGATTAATTGGTTTGGTTTTCACGGTTGAATCAGTTTTAACAATTTAAATGCTCACCCCTACTTTCCAACAAATGCTCTACTTTGTCTCTAGTGTTTCTGATAAAAGATTTTATTGATTAGACCAAATTGTACCAGACCAAACTCATCATCCGTGTCTGAAAAAAAAAAAGCAAAATGACCCGTTAACCCGATTTAGACCCATTTATTTGTAGGTTAGCTGGGTCAATTATTAATTGGGTTGATTTCACTTGTTATCTCAACATGACCCGTTAACTAAAAAGCAAAATGGGTACCTAACCTATTTAGACCCATTTATTTGTAGGTTAGCTGGGTCAATTATTAATTGGGTTGATTTTACTTGTTATCTCAACATGACCCATTAACTAAAAAGCACTAAACAACACTCAACTGTCCTCCACCAACATCCAACCACCACCACCACCCAACAGCCACCAATAACTAGTTCCGCCACCACGAGCAATAGCCAACAACCACCACCACGGCCTAACAGCTACCAACACCCAACTACCATAAGATGTCACGAATCCCTCTCAAATCCTTCGCACCATCGTGCTGCCCACCAACACCTTGAATCCATACCTAAACCTCCACCACCGCACCCATATTCTTCACCAACCCCAACCCACCCAATTACAATAAGCTATTTTACTTCCATCACTCAGATGCATCTATCTAGCCACCCTAACGCGCATAATAACCACCATCATTCAGATGCCTCGATAGTTAGTGGCATTTCTGCTAATACTATTAGAAGAAATGTCACTAACAACAAATTCTGGGAAAACCACACCACCTCGCCCCGTCGCCCACCTCAACCCAATTACCGACGACCTTCCACACCGGCGACCCATCGCTTCCATAATTACAAACCATCGCGCCATCTCAAACTACCCCCACCATCACAAACCATTGTAAACATAACAGATTCTGCCACTGCGCACTACAAGAAAACAGGCTTTTAGCGACGGGGAAATCCGTCGCTAAAAGCCCAAAATCCGTCGCTAAAATAATTAGCGACGGATTCACCGTCGCTAAAAATCCCTCGTATAAAAGCCCGTCACTAATAGTTTAGCGACGGAATGTTTTAAATCCGTCGCTAAATATGTCATTTTTACCGACGGATTTATTTTAATTAGCGACGGATATTCCGTCGCGAATTATATTCTTTAGCGACGGATTTATATTTTTGAGACGGAATATTCCGTCGCTAAATAACTAATTGTGGGAATACTTTAGCGACGGAATTAATCCGTCGCCAAAAGTCAATTTTTTTTTTGAATTTTTTTTTTATTTTTCAATTACCCAAACCTGTAATACAATTTTCAAATCTCAACAACAACGCGCAATAATCAATACAGAAAGAAATATATATAATCAATTATAAAAAAAATTCATATATGTACAAGCCGGGAACCGGATATAGCCGGTTAGGAGAGGGGAGAAGAGTACAAGGCGGGCACGGGGGGGGAAGCTAGGAACGGGCACGGGAAGGGGCTCATCAGGGGTTCCCGAGTCCCGGATCTGGATCCTGCTGATCCGGGGCCGGGGCGGCCTGTCCAGCAGTGCCCTGCTCCCTGATCATCCGGCACACCACTGTAGCAATGCGCTGGATCTCCTCGTCGTCCAACTGAGGCCGAGGAGCCGGTGTCTGTGGAGGGGCAGCAGGGGGTGAGGACGCTCCTATCACGGCACGAGCAGTCGTGCTAGGCAGGCCGCGTATGCGGCCTTTCGGCCGATTCACGACCTCCGGCGTATCCAGCCATCGCTTCAACCCCCCAGTACTCGCAGCCGTACTAGTGGACGCTGATGGCTGTCCGGACTGCTGCTCGGACCCCCTTAGCTGTTCATACGAGGCCTGCAAAAATAGTGGTTTAACGATATGTTAGGGCATTAATTAACGAAACAGACATTGAGGATAGAAAGAAAAAACATTAACTTAAATAAATTGACTCACATCGATCCGCCGGGCAATATCTGAAATATAGTCGCCCGCCCGGTGCGTCTCGTCCTTGTCCTTCTTCCGCACGTGCGTCTGATTATACGTCAGAGCTACGACCTCATCGTCCTCCAGATCCGGGTGCTCGACCGCGTTCTTGTGTCGGACGATGTCGTGTGGCACCGACCCCCCCGTGTGCGTCGGATCTTTGTTCTGTCTGTTCTCAGTCCCGCTCTTACTCTTGGCGTCCCAACCTGGATCCGTAGCCCACCGATCTATCATCTCCCCCCATACACGGTGAGATATCCAATGTGGGGGATATCTCGCCATGTCCGTCATCGGGGCACCCGCGGGCAGCGCCTTCTTCGCCCGGTCCCGTGCATCGTGGAGCCATCGGCGGTAATTCTTGCCGATGTAGGCAAAGAAAGCCTGCTGCCCCAGTACCTGCTGCTGAGGCGTGTCAAACGTGAACCCCTCCTGTAAGGCATTCAATAACACAAATTAACAACATAAAACAAACTGTAATTTAACATTTACTAACGCTGAAAAAAATACTTCACCGTACCAGCCACTCCTCCCATAGGGCCTCCCTCGCAGCGGCATCCCAGTCCTTCCAGTACAGGCGTGGCTCGAAGAATCGGCCCTTCACAAGAACGCCGATCTTCGTCCTCGCAATATTCTCCAGGATCCTGCCAAAGAAGTAATTAAATTAATTAATACAGTTCAAATATAAATTAACACCCCAAAATTTTAAACATAAGGCATGGGGTGATATTTTTAGTACTTACAGGCCCTCCTGCGTGAGCGTAACTCTCTGTTTACGCTGGGGGTCGATGCGTACCCCGCGTGTCGGACCACGGCCTCGTCGAGATCCTACAAAACACAGACATTAATACAGTTCAAATATAAGGCTAGCGAAAATGTACGAAACACCGTTATCAACTATACCTGAGGTAGAACCCACGGAAGATGGAGAATGCACGCGCGTGTGGGATGAATCTGCGTCGGGCTGGGGCGACGGCTCGAGCTGGGGCTGGGGCGATGGCTGGGGCTGGGGTGACGGCGATGGCTGGGGCGACGGTGACGGCGACGGCTGGGGCTGGGCCCCCGATGGCTGTCCGCGATCACTCTGTGCCTCGTCATCAGTAGGCAATGACGAGGTGGGACTAACCGGGGAGGAAGCAGCTCGGCGTCCAGCCCGGCCACGAATAGCCCGTATCCTATCCATATCTGACTTCATATAGATTATATACAAAGACATTAACACGTGAAAAACAATAATTTAGGCATACATCATCATCGGCACTATATATATATATATATATATATATATATATATATATATATATATATATATATGAACGGATGTGCAAAAACACATCAATAAACACAAGTTCTAAAATGTTACTACATTTTTCCCGTGATGTTACAACATTACAAGTCAATCATTTTCAGTTTGCGAATCATCTTCATCACTTTCCTCGTCGCCCTCTTCTTCGTGGGACTCGTCGTCCTCTTCATCTTCTAATTCATCCTCTTCATCAGTAGACTCGGTCACATCATCTCCAACACTTTCAACATCTTCCGCGTCATCATCTACGACTTCTTCTCCCACAAGAAGTGTTGTTGGAAGAGGAAGATCGTCCTCCTCGTTGTTGACCTCAACAGGGAACAAGACACGTGGTTGGTCGGCTTGAAAGGAGTCTAGCTCACTGTCATATGTCACGGGCAATTTCTTGGACTTGATAGTTGTATACCAATGAGATTTGGGATTGGCGACGTCCTCCGCGTAAAAGACTTGTACAGCTTGACTAGCAAACACAAAGGGCTCGTCTGATGCAAGTCTTGACTTGACATTGACATCTACAATCCCTTGAGAGCTAACACGGATTCCTCTACTGCATGTGACATCGAACCACGTACACTTGAACATTACCAGGCGGTTTTGGGAACCCAAATATGTTAGCTCAACAATCTCATCTAGCTCTCCGTAAAAATCCATGCAATTCTCGGCATAACAGTCGCCGTTGACCAAGACTCCACTGTTTTGGGTTTGTTTTGTTCGGTCATCATCTTTTACGTTAAACCTAAACCCGTTGATGATATAGCCTCCGTAACAGGATGTTTGTTTGTTAGGGCCTTCGGCTAGTAATTTCAAGCATGAGGCCACTGGTCTATCCATTGACTGAACCTATTGTAGATGACGGTAAAAATTAAGGATAAATCAGTATACTAATTGGCCACAGAACTGTATATAACACATAATATAATCTCGTTAAACAATCTTACACGAATTTTGAACCACTGCACAAATTGTGATTTTCGATGAGATTCAAGTCCAGCGGGATCAGTGATTAAGGATTCCGCATCGAACTCACTGCAAACCAATATAGTTGACTCACTTAACACACACTTTCAATTATGTACAACAATGTAAGTGAATTAAGACTTTAACTTACTCAACGAATGCCGAAACTTCATCGCAATTTAGAAGGGCATATATTGTTGCAGCACTGTACTCTTCATCCGTTAGCCATCGAGTATACGTTCGGCCGAACGGACTCCCTGGCTGCTTGAATATTGACAATTGCCCTTCCAAATTAGTGCTTGATCCGGGGTCATTTCGGCCTAGTTGATTTAACCTCGTACCAACATTAGGCCCGAAATATTGACTACAAAAGTTTACAAGTTCTTCCATTACGTAAGCCTCCGCAATTGAGCCTTCAACCCGAGCCTTATTACGGACTTTTTTCTTTAAATGGAACATGAACCTAGAAGTTTAGCGAATCGAGTTAGGTGAAATATCAATGATAACAGATGTCGCATTAAGTGTAAACGAACAACTATAACAATTTAAGGATTACCTCTCGAAGGGATACATCCACCGATATTGCACGGGTCCACCCATCTTAGCTTCATATGCCAAGTGAACAGGCAGATGCTCCATTGAATCAAAGAACGAAGGTGGGAAGATTTTCTCCAGCTTGCAAATCGTCACCACAATGTTCTTCTCAAGCACTTCCATGTTACTCACCCGGATCGTAGAAGCGCATATATCTCGAAAGAAATGAGATAATTCAGTCAAAGTCTCACAAACAACCCGTGGCAACAGTCCCCGGAAGGCAATAGGAATGAATCTCTCCATGAATACGTGGCAGTCGTGACTCTTCATCCCTTGGAACTTGCATTCCGATACATTGCAACAACGAGATATGTTGGACGCAAACCCATCCGGAAGCTTCAAATTCTTAACCCACTGACAGACCTTCTCCACTTGTTTCTTGTCTAGACAGTAAGGTGCTTTCGGAAGTATGGTCCTCCCACTGACTGTCCGAGGATGCAATTCACGGCGTACACCCAACTGTTGTAGATCCCTTCTCGCTTTAAGGTGATCTTTCGATTTGCCCTTGACATTCATCACTGTGTTGAACACATTATCAAAAACGTTCTTCTCAATATGCATCACATCCATGTTGTTTCGGATAACGAGCGTCCTCCAGTAGGGTAACTCCCAGAAGATACAAAATTTTCTCCAGTTGTGCTCTTTCCCGAACCCTGCAATCTTTCGATCCGGCACACCCTTACCGTGTGGTATGTCAGTATCAAGTGCCTCCAGGTGTGAGAGTACTTCTTCACCAGATGGGTAGTCCAGTGTGACAACCTCACGCTCGATTGTCCCGTCAAATTTATCCTTCTGCCTACGAAACTGATGGCCCGGTGGCAAAAGCTTACGGTGACATCCGAACCACGAGGCCTTTCCGCCGTGCTTTAACGTATGACCGGGGTTCACGCCCATACAAGCAGGGCATGCTAGCTTCCCATGTGTGCTCCAGCCACACGTCATTCCCAATGCGGGGAAATCATGTATAGTCCACATCAAAGCAGCCCTCATCTGAAAATTTTGTTTAAGGGATGCATCATATGTTTCGACTCCATGATTCCACCATAATTGTTTTAACTCATCAATCAACGGCCTTAAATACACATCTATGTCCTTACCGGGACTCTTCGGCCCCGGAATAAGCAACGACAAGAACATATACGGCTTCTTCATGCACATGCCTGGTGGAAGGTTGTAAGGGACAATAATAACAGGCCAACAGGAGTAAGGCGTGGTAGACTGACCGAAAGGGTTGAACCCATCGGTTGCCAGACCAAGTCTAACATTCCGAACTTCCTGAGCAAAGACTGGATGCCTGCGGTCAAACTCCTTCCACGCCTCTCCATCAGCTGGGTGTGTCAGCACATCGGCATCGTTGCTGCGAGTCTCACGGTGAGCCCTCATATGTTCAGCTGTACTGGAGGAGTAGTACATTCTCTGAAGCCGTGGTGTGACCGGAAAATATCGCAATATCTTCCATGCAATGTTTTTCTTCTTCCCTTTGTCCGGTTTGTACCTCGAATGATCACATACCGGACATAATGACAAATCCTTATTCTCTTTCCAGAATAATACACAATCGTTATTGCACGCATCTATCCGGTGATAGCTCAACCCAAGTTTCCTCATCATCTTCTTCGCGTCATAGTACGACGGCGGTAGCTTTTCACTTTCGGGCAGTATTTCTTTGATGAAGGTAACAAACTCGTTAAAACCTTTCTCACTCAGCCCGTGGTCTGATTTCAACTGTAATAACCTGCTAACCGCAGACAGCCGTGTGTGTTTCGGAGCTCCATCCCACAGCGGCTCTTCCGCAGCTCTCAACAACTCATAAAACTGATGAGCCCCCTCGTTCGGCGGTTGTGGACTGTCGTTACCCCAGTCAACATTAGCATGCCCAGCATCCATAATCATATCTCGGAAATCATATCGTGCCTCCTCCCTAACTTCAGTTTGACTAGCCAGGTTGGACGACAATACTATCGTTTTCCCGTGCTGCGTCCACCTTGTGTATCCACCCATAAAACCGTACCGACGAAGATGCCATTTTACTTCAATTCTTTTTCTCCAGTGCAACAACTCACATCTACCGCACGGACACCTTATCTTATCAAGGTCAACATGTGCAGGATGCGCATAAGCGAAGTCGAGAAATTCGTCAACGCGACACTCAAAATCTTCAGCATTCTTCCTTTTCATCCAACTTCGATCGACTGACATGACGACTGAATTATCGTACTGTATACCACCTTCAATAATGACCAGTGATTAGGCATTGCCGATGTAAATATCAATGCATGAATGTTACAACATGTCTACATATTTGCCCTCCACTCTTGACACAGGTAGTGGTCCTATCCCATTCAGAAAAGCACATGTTTATAAAACAGTGAATAACTCATGCTTAGTCCGATGTCTGTGGAAAATTCGGCAGCACCTCCCCGCATTTCTCCAAGTACACCACATCGATTAGGTGTTCTAACATTCATCTAACCTTGCTCAGGAAGGTTTGACGGATGTTAGAACACCAGATCTGTATGCACCCAGAGAAACACACGAGAACGTGTACCAAATATCCACGACATAGAACATAAAGCATGAGTCAAAATACTGTTTTATAAACAATTAGCTTTTCCAAACTGTCCAAACTGGACATCCAAAGGCTCATTACAAGGCATTACCTTGTAATGAGTACCTTTGAACGGGAACTAAGGGTTTCTATGCATGCATGTGTTCAGAAATTGATAAGATATGCAAGAATCTTTCCGAAATATCAAAACTACAGAATGATCGTTGCATATGTTACCAATTCCACATTAAATAGAACTCGTTGGCAACGAGTTGAACCATCTCGTTGCCAATGGACTTCTCAAAACAACAATTAATATAAAGAAGGCAGGGTTTGTAAACAACGAGTAATTGAACCATCTCTGGGCAACATGGAGTAATTATGGGATGTACAAGGGCTAACTGGGTTATTAGGGTTAATTACGATTATTAATTATAGCTGATTAGGGTTGATTAGGACTAATTAGGGTTTAATTGTGCCGAGTAGTGATGATTAGTCCTAATTAGGGCTAATTGGGCTTAATTGGGTTATGTTAGGGCTAATTAAGGTTAATGAGGGATAGTTTCAGATAATTATAGCTGACTAGGGTTGATTGTGGCTAATTAGAGTTATGTAGTCCTAATTAGGGTTTAATTGTGCCGAGTAGTGCTGATTAGTCCTAATTAGGGCTAATTAGGCTTAATTGGGTTATGTTAGGGCTAATTAGGCTTAATTGTGCCGCGTGTCTGACACCTCCGGACACGTGTCCGACACATATCGACACGTGTCAGACGCCTTTGGACACGTCCACGAAGCCTCCGGACACGTGTCCGACGCCCACCGACACGCACCTCCAGACACATCGGCATACGTTAATTTGTTTTTTAAATGTCGGACACCGTCGATCAAACGTGCTGTCCGTGTCTGCGCTAACTAACAGGTATCTCAATCCAATTGGATCCCATCCTCCGTCAACAATCTCAATTCCGACACCTCATATAGGGTGTCGATATGGTGTCCGATACGTGTCTGACACCTCCGGACACGTGTCCGACGCCTTTGGACACGTCCACGAAGCCTCCGGACACGTGTCCGACACCCACCGACACGCACCTCCAGACATATCGGCATACGTTAATTTGTTTTTTAAATGTCGGACACCGTCGATCAGACGTGCTGTCCGTGTCTGCGCTAACTAACAGGTATCTCAATCCAATTGGGTCCCATCCTCCGTCAACAATCTCAATTCCGACACCTCATATAGGGTGTCGATATGGTGTCCGATACGTGTCTGACACCTCCGGACACGTGTCCGACACATACCGACACGTGTCTGATGCCTTTGGACACGTCCACGAAGCCTCCGGACATGTGTCCGACGCCCACCGACACGCACCTCCAGACACATCGGCATACGTTAATTTGTTTTTTAAATGTCGGACACCGTCGATCAGACGTGCTGTCCGTGTCTGCGCTAACTAACAGGTATCTCAATCCAATTGGGTCCCATCCTCCGTCAACAACCTCAATTCTCAATTCTCAAATGCTCAATGCAATAAAAATTAACAAAAACCACACATTCAATCCAATTGGGTCCCATCCTCCGTCAATAATCTCAATATCTCAAATGCTCAATGCACAATTAACAATCTAAAATCATCAATTAATAATCGCAATTACTTCAAATGCACAGCTAATAACCTAAAATCATCGATCAATAATCACAATTCTAAAACGCACAATTAACAGCCTAAAATTATCAAACAAATGATCAATGTTCAAATGGGAAAAAAATGTTCAAAATTCACATATCCGATGCGCTTGAATTATTTCAATTTAGGGTTCGATTGTATTAGGGCATTCAATTTAGGGTTCAATTACTTCAATTTAGGGTTCAATTAGGGGGTTCTATTGATTCAATTTAGGGTTCAGTTGATTTGAGGCATTCAATTTAGGGTTCAATTAGTTCAATTTAGGGTTCGGTTGGATTAGGGCATTCAATTTAGGGTTCAATTAGGGTTCGGTTAGATTGGGGCAATCAATTTAGGGTTTAATTAGGGGTTTAATTAGTTCAAATTAGGGTTCGATTCAATTAGGGCATTCAATTTAGGGTTCAATTACTTCAACTTAGGGTTCAATTAGGGGGTTCTATTGATTCAATTTAGGGTTCGGTTGATTTGAGGGATTCAATTTAGGATTCAATTAGGGTTCGGTTAAATTGGGGCAATCAATTTAGGGTTTAATTAGGGGTTCAATTAGTTTAATTTAGGGTTCGGTTGATTTGAGGCATTCAATTTAAGGTTCAATTAGGGTTCGGTTGGATTGGGGCAATCAATTTAGGGTTTAATTAGGGGTTCAATTAGTTTAATTTAGGGTTCGATTCAATTAGGGCATTCAATTTAGGATTCAATTACTTCAATTTAGGGTTCAATTAGGGGGCTCTATTGATTCAATTTAGGGTTCGGTTGATTTGAGGCATTCAATTTAGGGTTCAATTAGGGTTCAGTTAGATTGGGGCAATCAATTTAGGGTTTAATTAGGGGTTCAATTAGTTTAATTTAGAGTTCGATTCAATTAGGGCATTCAATTTAGGATTTAATTACTTCAATTTAGGGTTCAATTAGGGGGCTCTATTGACAAATTAACAAAAAATTGAACCTAAATTGACATACAAATCTAAATAATTCAGATAATTTAGGGCATGTAACCTAAATTGAAGACAAAGTAACAAAAAATTCAGATAATTTAGGGCAATTGACATACAAATCTCGAGGTGGGTACGACGGCGCCGGCGTTGGTGGTGCGGCGGCAGTGGTGGTTTCCTTACGCGGCGACAGTGGAGGCTTTGTGGCACGACCGGAGTGCAAGGCTTGGTGGTGCGGCGTCGGGTGGGGGACGGGAGTGTCGCCGGAGCTGGGTCGCCGGAGGTGAGAACGGCGGTGGGTGGGAGCAGAATTTCAGAGAGAGAACGGGGAAAGAGAAAGAAACCAGATCTGGATTTAAATGGAGGAGCTTTAGCGACGGAATAAGTCCGTCGCTAAAACTCCGTCGGTGAATGTCTTATTATAAAGACTTTTGCGACAGAAGTTTTAGCGACGGACTTATTCCGTCGTTTAAATAATTTTAAAAAAAATTCAAAATTACTAATTTTATAAAAAAATATTTAGCGACGGTAATTCCGTCGCTAAAAGTCCGCCGTTAAAACTCCGTTGCAAAATATTTTTACCGACGGTGTCTTCCATCGGTAATAGTATTTTGCAACGGAGTTTTAACGACGGTATATTCCGTCGCTTAAAGATATGTTTAGCGACGGAATACCTTCCGTCGCTAAAACTCCGTCGCAAAATACGTATTTTCTTGTGGTGGCTGCCTTGTCCAATCGCCAGCCTGTGTCGTACTGGTTTGTCAGTCTGGAGGCTGGCCAACCAATGATGGTCGATGATGGAACGATTGTGTAATGTGGGCAGATCCGATAAATGTGTGAGAGATTGGGGGGGGGGGGGGGAGAGAAAACCCAAAAAAAGAAGAGTTAAAATAACTATGCAAAACTATGTAGTTTTAATCGCTATCTTTAGGCAAGTTGTCAAAACTGAGAAAATATTGTTCAGTCACTCCATACTTGGCATTCTTTTAGCTCGTCATGTGGAATTCTTAATTTTAACTTCTCAAAACTATTTTGAATTTACTTACTTTTGTAACTATGATTTTGATTCTTTTTTTTTTTTTCTCTTGAGTCCTTTTCTTCTCTTCCCACCTCTTTCACCCTTCCAACCATCTCCGACACGGACAAATTATACTAGTATCTTACATATCTTTATTTTTATCTAATTTTTTGGACATGCATACCTTTTTTTTTTTACTAAATTTTGGCCACGATATGCTCAAATTAGTGCCATTTGCAAATAACTCACGCTAATTTGATGGTTTTAATTCAGATTAAAGGGCCTCATATCCCAGTTTTGTAAACTAATCCCTAATTATCTCCAACATTTTTGCATTTTAATTTTTATTTATGACCTGTAATAATTCTAAACTATTTGCAATTTTATTCTTAAATTTGATAATCAAATTAGCACTTCTATCTTTTTTCTTTCCTTCTCTCTCTCTCTTAACAATTTTTTTTTGTTATTAGTGTTATAGAAATCTAACCATTTAAAAAGTTAAATTATCACTTTTCATATTAGTTTAATTTCAAAAAGTAACTGTCTCATTTGTCTTTAAAGAGTTGATAGGTGCTTTTTTGATTATTGGTTTAAAAAGTAATTTATTATAACATTCTTATCAAGTCAATTAGAAACGGTAATATTTGCACCCTTTTATGTATCTTTTTTTACTTTATAGGCAATTATTAGCTAACAACGTACTTTAAAGACAATAACATAAAGTGAAAAGGTGCGTTCCCTCTATAATTTAATATTTTAATAATAATTATATAATAGTGCGCTCGTGCACAACAATATATAATTGGAGGAATTAATAGACTTGTATCGGCCTGTTGGGTATGTTGCCAAAAGAACGAAAAACCAATGCTCAAAGGGCAAAAAGGTAAAGAGCTTTGCAGTTTGCCCACTATTGCGGCCAATCCCTAGGCTATAAAAGAATAGGGGAGCTCAGTTTAACAAGAAGACTGGGGGTGAAGGGAGTAAGAAGCAAGTCGGCTCTGATGGCCTTATATTTGCTTTACGAGTCGGCCGCCGGCTATGCCTGTTTTCACGTCCAAGGTTTTGATGAAATTGGACATAAAACGGAGGAAGCTGCTAACTCTGTAACAAATCTCGACCGATTTGGCAAGGTTGTTGAGCTTCAAGCTTTTTGCCCGTTCGACTCAGCTCTCGATGCCCTCAAACAATGTAATGCCGTCTCTGAAGGTAAGCAACAATTTATTATTCGTACGATCTCACTCTGTATGTTATCTGTGTGCTAGCTAGATCTGCTACATATGATGTAGTATCCCGTTTTTGTCTGGTCTAGTACTAAGTTTTTGTTCCAGCTCACTATGTCATTGCTCTAATTCGTTGCCTTGCCATTGCGACTATCTCTGTTTGTTTGTCTTTGGTCGTATTGCTACACCAGCCTAGCCTGTGAGGTCCTTGTTAAGTTTGCCTTAATCTTCTTATTCCCGTTTGCGTGAAATGTTTGTATTATACGCTTGACTGCCTTCAATAAGGGTAGTTTACTCATCAAGCACTCAAATTTCCACGTGGTTGCCATTTTGTAATCTGCCTTTTGGAGCCATGCCTCGTCTTCCACTTTATCTATCACACACTGCATTTTCTTAAATCAGTTGTTTGATCTTATATCGTATTGGATTGTAAAAGCGCTGTATGTATTTGTTAGGGCATGTGACTGACGGGCTGAGAAGCTTTTTGGAGCTTACGCTTCCTAAAGTCAGGCAAAGTAAGAAGCCTAACTTCAGTCTAGGAGTAGCCGAGCCTAAGCTTGCATCGCATATTTATGAAGTAACTAAGATCCCCTGCGAAAGCAATGAGTTCATTCTTGAGCTTCTTCGCGGTATACGCTTGCATTTTGACAAGTTCCTAGGGAACCTAAAGGTTTGCACTTCGTTAGATTGTTTTTCTCCAATTCTCTCTCATTAGCCTGTAATAACTTTGCAAACTTTACTATGCATCTCAAAAATCTCTCCACTTTGCTTGTTTCTCTTTTCTCAATCTTAAATAGCATGCTGATTTGGACAAAGCTCAGCTAGGCTTGGGCCACAGTTATAGCAGGGCAAAGGTCAAGTTCAATGTAAATCGTGTTGACAATATGGTTATTCAGGCAATATCTCATCTCGATCTTCTTGATAAGAATATCAATTCCAGTTCTATGAGACTCAGGTTTGTAGTCCCTCCCCGCCTGCAAGGTACAATGCCGGATCTCTCTTGAACATGGGGCTGTATCTGATGATTTCAGTTGTTTTGAGTTATCATGATATCACATCATATGGAATTACTAGCACTTTGTAATGGTTCCCTGAAGTTGCAGGGCGGGGACTTTGTGTGAGTATGTGTGACGCCAATTCAAGATGGAAGGTCATTATAGTAAACAACTTGTTGAATTTAGTGACCAATCTCGAAGCAAGGATCTTGTAGCTCAGAGGATTTATGTCTAGCCTTATATCAGTGTATATTAAATACTTGCAGAGTATGAATATGCTGAACATATGTGAAAATCTACTTGATCCCCAAAAGACAGTGCTGTTCATGGATTTGCTTACAAGGCAGAAGTTCTTGGATTCATGCCCCATAAGAATTCGATTTGCAAAATCATATGGATCTTGTGACTAAGGTTTAGCCGTACAAAAATTTAAGTACTTTTGTTGTTTTTATATCATCGAGTGTGAGAACTTCAGATCACCCTAGTTGCTAAAACGTCATATTAGCTTGGTGCTAAAAAGAGCACCATTACTAGCTTCACTTCTTGAAGAGCATTTATTTGTCAAATATTTTAGTTCCTCTGTGCACAGCAATGAGCATCAAATGGTTCATTTTCTGCTACGTGAGTGCTCATTATCGGTTTGCCTTATCCAATAACTTCAGCGATTTCAGAACTGTGCTCTATCTTTCTGCAGAGAGGTGTACTCTTGGCATTTTCCTGAATTGGTGAAGATCGTAAATGACTATTATCGCTATGCCAAAGTTGCAAACTATGTTGAGAACAAACTGGAGTTGTCTGACGACAAACTTTCTGGCTTGACAGAAATAGTTGGAGATGAAGATACAGCAAAGGAAATTGTTGAAGCTGCTAAAGCATCCATGGGTACCTCTTCTAGATTATATATTTAGTAAAAAAGACGTCTTAGATTAATTCATTCTTTATTTCCCTTTTACAGGACAGGACTTGTCCCCAGTTGACTTGGTTATTGTCAAGCAGCACACACAGTGCGTAATTAAAGCTGTCGAATTCAGAAAGAAGCTTTGTGACTATCTGGTTGCTAAAATGAATGACATAGCGCCTAATTTGACAGCGCTGATCGGTGAAGTTGTAGGAGCACGGTTAATTTCCCATGCTGGTAGTCTCACAAACCTGGCAAAATGTCCGTCTTCTACCCTTCAGATTCTTGGTGCAGAGAAGGCACTGTTCAGGTTTCTTTCTTGCCTGTTGCTTATGGTGTTAAGTTTTGTCCGTGATTATCGTATTGGTCTGGAGTCTGGAATAGTCCTTTAGGTGCTCTTGACCTTATATACTTGTGTCTGATGGTGATATTTAATAAACTTACAGGCCATGCGATAAATATAGATCTGTTTACCTTGAACATTAAAGTAAATGTGGCATGTCTATAAATCACAACATAGTAACTCACACATCAGAAACACAATAGCACAGTGTCAGTTGTTTCCTTCTTACTTCACATATTCAGGGACTTCAGTTTCCACTTATTTAAAACAATAATACATCATGCGCTAAATCTAAGCATACTACACCGTACCTTGCAATAGGCGGCTATTTGCTTCGGACTCGTTATTAGGAGCACTTTTTCAATCTTATTTCTTGTATTTGTCTCAGTTTCTGCATCGATTTGTTGTTTCCACCTCAGGGCATTAAAAAGCAAGGGCAACACACCAAAGTATGGCCTCATATTTCACTCTTCTTTCATTGGCCGGGCATCTGCTCGGAAAAAAGGTCCAATGGCACGCTATTTAGCTAACAAGTGCTCTATTGCCTCTCGGATTGACTGTTTCTTAGGTAACTGTTATATATTTGGCAGGACTGTTGTCCCATACATTTCGAGCAATTATGTTGTGACTTATTCTTGCATCTTTATGGCCACAGAGAAGAATACAACTGCTTTTGGAGAGAAACTACGCGAACAAGTTCAGCAACGACTTGATTTTTATGACAAGGGGGTTGCACCTTGCAAAAATATTGATATGATGAAACTTGCCATTGAGAATGCTGAAAGCAAAGGTACTCTATTATTGCTTGCAAGTATAAGCCCTGGAAAGAATCTATTACAAGGTTAAAAGAGATTAAAGCTGAGCACCCGTAATATGACCATCCTACCACTAAATTTGGAGTCCAGACTTGGATTTTAGGATCATGCATATGCATATGAGTTGCATTAGGAAGAGACCCAAGGGGCAAGAAACTCATTTGCGTATGGTAGGAAAGAAATAGCAGCCCTTCCTGTCCCTATAAGTGGGACGCTGGCTGTTCAGAAAACTGACAAGCAAACAAGTAATACAGGAATTCAAACATCAAAGCAGACTCAGTGACTAAGGTGATATTCTGTTGGTTGATTTAGGACATTAATTGCCTGCCCTTATTCCAGTCTTGAATTAATTAAGGGGTTATAAAATTGTCATCACCGTTGGCGTGTTATTATGGATACATTGTCCATTATGGTCATATATTTTGTTGCAGATACTGAGATGGAAGTGGATAAAACATCTGCTAAACCTATACTAGAGAAATGCAAGAAAAGAAAATATAAGGCTGCAGATGATGTTGAACCAACTCCTGAGAAAGCTAAAAGGGTGAAGAGAAAGAAAAAGCAGCGGAAAGTGGACCAGGAACCTGAGCCATATCAAGCTGCATGCAAGGCAGGCCGTGGAGGCGACAGCCGAAAAGAAGAGAACAGAAAGTGAAGGTAGGCAAAGGAAGATGTCAAGAGAGGAAAGCTTCTGAGGTTCAGGCTTATGGGCTGGACAAGATCCTAGTGCGCCCCCCCCCACAACTACCAAATGTCTGTGTAGGCCGCGTGTGAGAGCGTGTGGAATGTCTTCGTAGGGATTTTCTCATCTTTCCTTGGTTATGTGTGTGTGATAATCTTAAAACCTTTACCCACTGGGCCTTTGTGACCTCGCATTATGCTCAGGCCTCTTGGGTAGATTTAGATTCTGAAACTTTAACTCCTGATATTTGGGTGTTCGCTAGTTTTTCTTTTGTGAGGTAGTGGCTCTCTCTCTACATCCCTCCCTTCCGTACGTGTGCGCGCACGAGTTCCATATGTTTGTCGTACCATTGATGCTCCAGAATAAGAAACGAATACAATTCTTATACACACACAAACACTGAAAACCATCACTCTATCTCTCTCGCGATTCACGCACACACATCACATGGAGACGGTGAGTGGGTGTGTGGTGATTTAGTGGTGATGATTTGGCTGTGGGGCTGTGTGCACCGGTGTGTGGTGGTGTTGGGGGGGTGGGGATGTGGAGGTTCTGGCACCGACTCTATGGAGTATTGGAAGTCATTAATCTTGATGTTATAACCTTCTGGCATTGATAATGTTAATGTTATAACCTTGTCTACCATTTTACCTTCTGAATGTCTCTCATTGGCACATAATAAAAATGCAGATTCGATACATGGAGGTTGACAATTTAGATGGTAGATATATAGTGAAACTTGCTTATGATGCTAGTGAATATAGCAGTAACGTATTAGTGATTTTTCCGTGGCAATAAGAATACAAACTTGGCCTTATCGCTTGGGTCATTATTTTTATGAAAAAAAATCCTAAACCCTAAACCTAAACAGATAAACCTCAGACCCCATACCTCAAACATACATCCAGACCTTCAAGCCCTACACCCTCGCCCCGAACCCCAAACCCCATGCCTCAAACATACACCTGAAACCCTACACCCTCACCCTTAAATCCCCGAACCCTAAACCCCAAAACTCTGAACCGCAAACCCGAAATTCTGAACCTTAAACCCTTTACCCCAAAGCCCTCTACTCTAGACCCAAACCCCAAATTCTAATTTTGAATCCCAAAACCCAAAACATCAAAGCCTAAACCCCAAACTCAAATCTCAACCCTAAACCATACAGGGATCAAGATCTAGAGCAGAAGCATCCAAATACTACAGAACACGGTCTTGCATCATCTATGATGACTAAATCGCAATAACCAACACAAGGACCACATCTTGAACCCTAAACCTTAAACCCAAAAACCTAAACCCCATACCTTAAATACCTAAACCCTAAACCATCTTAGGTTAGCATGTGGCTTAGCCATCAGGACGACCTAGTTCTCTCCCTTCAAGATTCATTAACCGCAACTCGAGCTATAAGATACACAAAATTATACTTACTGCAAAAGAGAGGATAAACAATTACAAGGATAGAATTTCTACTGCATAATGCTTAATATAATACCTTGGCTTGATTCTTTATTCCTATAGAATTGTCTTAGTCATCTACGAAAGTGTCACAATGGACTGCCAATGCAGTTTTGGCAGCAAGAGATCGCAAAATTTTTCGCTTGTGTGTTGCCAAAGCCTTACCTATTAAAAACGCATGGTAGAAGAGCCCATTTTGGGGGTTGCATGCCTTTGCTTTAAGGCTCTGAAAAGCACTTTTTCTACACCAAGAATTTGTGTTCTACTCCCAGGTTGTTTTGCTATATTCAAGCACTTGTCATGGACTGAAGAGTCGTGGGCCCAAAACTCAAGCACATTCGTGCGTCACCTAGGCAAACTAACCCGATGGTCTTCTATGTCAGCCTTTCACTCCCAAACCTTGCCTGTCCCATCGGCAAGTGCCTCGCTAACACTCATTGCCCCCCCTTCCCCATGGTGTGTAGCTTACTAGTCTCTGCAACTCCACGCAGACACATACTATAGGCAAAGTTTATTAGAGAAGTTTATTAGACAAATAAGGTTTTACAAGAGGACTTGATCTCCCTAATCACTCAACACTCTTGGATCACTAAGGTTCTCCATCACGTGACGGTACTTGGGATAGACTTCATGGAAAAGTTAAGAGCCACGCTCAAACCATATTGTGGGGTTATGATGATGGCGGGTGAAGAAGGCCAACCAGGGTGCATGATCCCCTTGGTGTCCAAGGAGGGATCAGCAAGTAAGGGGATTACTTCGTTGCAGTTAGATAAGGGGTCGACACTGCACTCCGACGAGTGGTAGATGGGGCCAAGGACTTATGCATAGTTCGTAAGGACCTGCAAGGAACAACAAGCGTGATGAGGATGTCACGTGAACAGGTGAGGGAGTTTGTCACGTCTTGAGATCGTGATAGCCTATTTTGCAACGTAGGCGCCGATTGGACAGTTATACAAGCGATGATGGGTGGAATTTTGGCTGCATGGAGTGCTTGTGTGTTAAAAAGTGTCCAAAATTGTGTAGAATTGTATAGACTTGTGGAGAGTCATCTAAAGTGTTATAGAGTAAGGAAGGTTTGTATAGAAAGTTAGGAAAGTTTGGAGAACACTGGAAGAATGTTTGTAGCCATAAGATCGAGTCAATCTAGGTTGTCCACTTCGGAGGTGGACTAGTATAAGTAGGTAATGTGTCATTTGTACATATCATCCAATCCTAGAAGTGGTGGAGAACCTTAGTGATTCAACAGTGTATGGGTGATCGGGGAGATCAAGCCCTCTTGTAAAACCTTCTCTTGTAATAAAATCCTCTTTAGGCCAACTTTGCCGATTATGTGTGAGTGTGAGTCGCGGGACTAGTGAGCTACACACCAAAGGGGGAGGCAACAGGTGTTGGTGAGGTGCTTGTCGACGAGACATGCAAGTTTTGGGTATAGAAAGGCTGACTTAGGAGACCTTGGGTTGGTTTGCTAAGTACCGTAAAGATTCTGCACGAGTTCTAGGCCCACAACTCTCCGTTCCGTGATACCGGCATCGGCAATGAGCCGAGCACCAAAAAATTCTTCAACAAGAGCAGTAACGTTCAGATCAACAACGTTGCTCCAACTTTTCAGATAAGATAATCATACAGTGTGACACTCAACTTTGCAAGAAAAATAACATGATCCAACTGGCCCACGATAGTGTTAAGATTAAGCTCACAAACTTTTGTTCCCATGGAAGTCGTGGCTACTTCTTTCAATTCTATCTCCAGCTATTCTGACATAATCTAGAAATTTGAAAGGACCAGCAATAAGCATCAACCACGCAGCAATCCTCCTGAAGTAGGAATAAGATCATCACTATTAAGTCCACTCTGGCAGCTTTTCACTACCAAGATTACCCGTGTTTTTGGCCCTTAGTTCGAATTCGATGAATTCAGCCAAATGGATAACAATTGATCGGAAAACAAGTTTGAGACGGACCAAAAAGGTCGTGTAATTTTACACTAACACCACAATTTACCCTCTTTCCGTTTATAGTCCTTTCAATATTCACGTTCCCTACCTAGAGTACGGAATTTGAGAAATTTTGGAGAGCTTGCCTTCATCTAGTATTTTAGAAAGGGCAAAGCCTGTCGGAGTCTAGAACAAAACCAACATTATATGGTGTGTTTTACCAAAAAGTACACCTAAGATATTCACCAATGCAATTAACGAGGATTAACGTGAGACTAAATAAAAGGGTATAAGGGTTTTTACCCACTTCTTGCTGCAGGAGGAAGAGTAAAAAGGGTTTTGGGAGCAAAGAAAGATATCCACGGTAAGAGGGTTTCTATATATGGGTTGAAGAATGCTGCCCCATTAGAGAAGGGTTTTAACATTTTGTGTTGGCCGCCTGTCTTACTCTTACACATAAACATGGACCGAAGTCAAGTTCATATGTGCAAAGCAAAAGTAAAGAAAGAGGTAATGAGTTGTAAATAAATTTGAACAAATTTGTCAGGATCGAGTGCTTCTCACTGCAATAACACCGTCAAGTAATCTAAGGAGCATATGAAAGTTTGCTAGGATCGAGCGCCGATCCCTACTATAAGACAGTCGAGTACACAAGGGGGTAGATGGATGCGGTCAACTTTCGATCTGCCAACAATAATTTATACACAAAAAAAAAAACGTTCTTTCGAAGTTAACTTCATAGCCAACAATATAATGTAAAATCTTTGCAAGCTATGGAAAAGCCAACCACACAATTCCCGGGGCCTCATTGAACTATTATTAAGCTCTTTATCAACTTCATCCATTTTCGCCCATGGCCTGAACGATGATTACATCCACTAGATAGAATATAAGTATTATGTACGAGGAGTTAGAGCTTCAACTACTACAAAGATTGTAGACAAAGAAAGTAGGACAATTAAAACCATTTCCAGATTCTTGTCAGCCTAATGGTTCATATATTTTTTTTTCTGAATTATCAACTATCTAACGGGAGAATATCAGGCAGTTTAGTGGTGGTTAACATTGTCGTAAAGTTGATCATAATAAAAACAAAAACAGCTATCATCACCCATTATTGTTATGATATGTATCTCATTATTTTTATGATACGTATTAAAACTAAACCTAGAAGAAGCCAACCATTTGGCCAACAAAAAGGGTCGGCCAGTTTTGAGAAGCCACACTACCAGTTGGTGGGGAGAACAACCTTGCACGTTAATTCACATCCAGGAAAGGCAGTTAGATAGGCAGCACAAAGATGTTGCATGTTGGTAGCAAATTTTTAATTGGTACACAAGTACTCGTGGGCTTATACTCTTACAAACTCTCACTCAAGTGTGTCTACTTTATTGCTCTGTGTTTACAGACGTGTCAATTTTACCCTTCTGCTCATGCTAAGTACCTTATGAGTGAACTGACCATGTTAAGTGTTGTAAGTGAGTAAGACTTTATTTTACCTTCTCGATTGACACGTGACATAGTGAAAACTTTAGGCTCATGCGAAGGACCGTGTGTCTCGCCTGTACTCATATTCTGCTGCACGTCCTTTAACTGTTATTAATTATCTTCAATTTGACAGTGTGATGTGATAGTCACCACTTATATCATTTGAGGTAAAGCAGCCTGAGTGAAAGCTTGTCCCGATTTCGTATCATTGATGACATGCTTGGGGCCTTTAAGTTTACCAGCCTTGCTTAGGCCGATACGGGGTTACACTGGGATTTAAAGCTTTGGGCTGGGGTTCAGCCCTTTGTGTGAGCCCAAACCACTCGACTCGTCCTTCTATACAGCACTTGCACAAGTCGACGTCTGTTGTTCTGTTCAGCTACAAATTCTCAAACATTTTAAGCGTCAAAAATCGTCGTTACAATAAAAGAAGGAGCGAAAAGATATGGGAAGGGCAGCGCCGCCAGCGCAGATTCCGACGAGCTTCGGGCTTGCCTTCGCTGCCGTCTCGTCAAAACCTACGATCAGGTTTTTCTTTCCTTTATTTATTTCCTTCTGTACCTTCTGCATACCCTTTCCGCTTGTTCTATGTGACTTTCTAGGGTTCCATTACTCGATGCTATGCTATTACCTGTTCAAATTTCCTGTTATGTTGATGTGGAGCTCGACTAAAGAAATTGTCTTTTTGGCGCTGTTTTGGGAAACCTGTTTTGCGGTGATGGTATTCAATTACAGTTTAGAGAGTCAGAATGCGAGAGCTGCCCCTTCTTTAAGATGGACGAAGACCACGAGCACGTCGTCGATTGCACCACCCCTAATTTTACTGGGTAACTTACACCATACACTTCCACTCCGAAGATATTAAATGTGTATGCATTTCCTTAGTTTCCTGTGTCTTATTCATGTTCTAAAATGTGCGCTACGCATGCATTAACAACACTACTGTCTTCTTTTCTTTCTGTGAAAACATGAAAACTACACTTAGGAGTATGTATTCTAGCATTCAATTTCTTGAATTTGTGTTCTAGGATCATCTCTGTCATGGATCCAAGCAGAAGTTGGGCTGCTAGATGGCTTCGAATTGGTATGTGCGGCTGCTTTTCTACAGTCCTATGTTGTTTTACTTAGTTTTTTGAATTCTTGTTTTTGGAAATCATGGAAGCACATCCCACTTCTACTGACCACTGAGGAAATAAATCATGATTCCTGCTTTTGCCTAGTGGGCCGCATTGTTTATGTGTTAACTAGTATGCCTTTGTTTGACAATAATGTATGTTTGCGTCACTTTATATGTTCTTTCTTTCGCCTAAACGCTAATCATTCTCCTTTTGGTTTGGAATGAGCACATTCAAGGGCCCATTGCCAAAGATAATGCCATACCAAATGAAGGTGATGAACACAATAAGGAATCTGAAGCTTTATCAGGACAAAAGAAGTTCGTTTGTCAGAGGAGAGGGAACTATGTATAAAAAGGCTACGAAGCACCTTCATGGCTAAAATCGGTTAGTGTTAACATGCCGATTACACTAACTAATACAGGGTACGTTCAATTGGACTTCACTAAGGATCAACTTTAAGCCCATAATTTGTAATTTATCCTTACTTTGTGCTTTATACTTGGCTCTTTTCTCTATCTCTTAAGGTCTTTCTGGTGTGCCAAAATTACCTTTATTTTCCCTGATGAAGATATCCTCTGTTTTGGCCAAGAAAGATTAGTTTTGAGATACTATGGTAGGGCAGGGCCGAGATTGCTACCTTTTGGCTTGTTCAATAAGGGGAGAGGAGCCGTTCTCTTCTTATTCCGATTTCCGGATTCCTGTCAAGTCAAAAGTCCTTTTTTCAAGGCAGTTGTCTTACTTACAGACCTATTGGTAGTGGATGGGCTTGCTAGGAATGTTCAAGATACGTGCCTTGGTGTATCTTATTTGCGGAAGATATTGCGGTAAATTGATGAGACACTATTCTAAGTTTGAGTCATGGAGAAACATTTTAGAATCCAAAGGCTTTAGGACAAAGCAAGACCAAGAATATTTAGAATGCAATGTTAGGACTTCTTTGGAGGAAGTACACATGGATGGCCGACAAGTGTATAAGAAAGATAATTTTGGCATCTTGGATCAATCATACACGAGGAGGGAGAGATTGGTGAGAATGTTGCTCATGGGATAAGAACATATTAGGTAAAGTGGAGGTGTGCTTCTAAACGTTTTACGATTGTTACGCACTGAAAAATTTGTAGGACGACGATGAGGTCAGTAACGTTGCTTGGCTAATTTTGTTGGGCAACTAAGAAACATCTAACACATGAGATGTTTTGATAGGGACAGGCCCTAAGAGCTACGGCCCATTCTTGGAAAGAAAAGAAGAAGAGAAAAACAAGAGGAAGGGTAGAAGCTTTTAGTAGTTACCATATTATTTATGTCCATTTGCTATTAGGTTTAGTCCAGTAGTTATTAGATTTTCCCAGTCCTTTTATTACTAGTGGTTGATCTAATCTTTCTTCTCAGTAATTCTCTAGATTCTTCCTAATACGAAAGGTCTTTACTTTTTGTCTCTATAAGCAAGCAATTTAAGCAAAATTACAGGAGAGTAATTAATAGAATTTTATGAAGTAAACATGCTTTTGTTTTCAATGGGGAGACTCCAATGATAATCCTTCTAGGTGAGATTCCTAGAAACCCTTAGTGTGAGTCTAAGGTCTGTTTTCTTCGTTGTTCTCTTTGCGTATCTTGTGTGAGGTTATAAAACACCAAAACACTATTAACGGGGTTCACGGCATCCTAAACAGCCCCAAAAATATATCTTTCAATCCTTGAGCACGAACTCTAGCTTCTCAATTGCAAAATCTATAAACCTATAAACATAAACTTTAGCCCATCATAACTGATCGCGGGATGGCCTTATACACCTTAGTAAGGTCCGTCCTAAAACAATTTTGGCACCAGAGATAGTTGTTCCTGGTTGCATGTCGTCTTAAAGTATGATGTGACATGTTCATAATGAGATGAGTAGCCAGTCTTGTTCTTCGGCTGACGGAATTCTTGATATACAAAATATTTTGAAAATCGTGAAGAGAAATTTGCTAATATTATAAACCTCGATAAGTTGGAAAAGGTGTTGCAGGTAGTATTCCGAAAAGTTACAAGAAGAGGGGAAGTTGGTTAGCTCCAGGAACCTTGGATTATTATCAACATCTACCACCAAGGGATTGCGTTGGTAATCAGAAGATAAGCACGTTTAAGATCAACCACAAGATCTAGAAAAATCTAATAATGCAGAAAGTTCTGGAGATAAAGGAAGAAGAATGTCTATCCAAACAATTTTCTTAGATCTTGAACCACCGAATGTAAAGGATGGAAAGGAGGAGCAATATCTTGTAGTACTTTAGCGTTTTCCAACTACATTGCATCTCCATGTAGTTTTCTTATTTGTTGCATCCAATGGGGCGCATTGAGGATAGAAAGGAAGCGATCCAGGGGGTTAGCTAACATGCTGAAGGGGGTATACTTGTTTAGATCCGTTTCTTTTGCCCGATAAGAAGATATAAAGAATTGAAAGCTATTGGCCTCTAATCAAGTTACATTCTCAAAGCACACAAAGCATTCTAAGAGATCTGAGGGGTACCAAATAAACCTCCATGAGTGGTATCAAGGCTCAAACTCGTCAGAGCAAGTTCTTCAGTTGGGCTGGGTGGGTTGTTTGTTTGGTGGGGGGTGGGGGGGGGGGGCGCAGAGGAGTTGATTGGGATCAGACCCTAAGAGATAGTGCATAGTCTTGAAAAAGGAAGAAGAGTATAAAGCATAGATCTTCAAAAAAAGGGCAGAAGCTTTTAGTAGTTACCGACTTACCGTAGTATCTAATTCAATTTGTTATTAGATTTATTCTTTAGTTTAAGTAGTTCTTTATTTTCAAAGTCCTTTTATTATTAGGGATTGGTCTAGACTTTTTTTTAGCAATCTTCTAGATTCTTTCTAGAAGGTAAGGTCTTTACTTTTCGTCGATATAAGCAAGCATTGTAAGCAAAATTTCAGAAGAGTTGATTGACAGAATTTATGAAGCAAATATGCTTTCACTTGTCAATGAGATTCCATTGATTATTCTTCTAGGTGTGACTCCTAGAATGCCTTATTGATACAACGTTTGTCAACGTCTGTTTTCTGTTCTCTTTACTTATCTTGTCTGAGGTTATTAAACACCAAAACACTCTTCACGGGTACCGTTCACAGCACCCTAAACTGCCCCAAGAATGTATCTTTCAATCCTTAAGCCCTAACACTAGCTTCTCAGTTGCAAACCTATAAACTAAGCTCTAGCCCACCATTCCTAATCGTGGGGCACCTTATATTCCCTTGGTTAGGTCTGTCTTACATAACATTTAGCAATTTTACCAATGTTTCAGTAGATGAGCAGCCATACAAGGAGGAATAGGATGAGAAACGAGGATGCTGTCAAGAAATTGGGAGTAGCATTTATTGAGGAAAAGACGAGGGGAAAATTGCTTGATATGGTTTGGTTATATCCAACATAGTGGGGATCTTTTAGAATGTTCCCTTGGCTATCCAAGCATTAGCAAAATCGTTAGATGCCCCAGGAAGAACTGATTGATGGGGTTAGACGAGGTAGGGGTACACCAGAAGTAACATGGATAGAAGCAGTCAAGAATATGGGGCTCGCAATCACTAGCCTGTAGGCTTTTCTCTCACACCTTTCTTCGATCATGGAGTGAAAAAAGACCTTGAAGGAGTGTTTTGTAATGTTCTTACTTAGGGGAGAATGAAGAAATAGGGTTCACGTAGCCGACCTTGACTAGTTTGGACCGGCTTAGATGATGATGATGATAATGACGACGACGACAGTATAATTTTCTCTGGCCATCTTTAGACATACCTGGTACTGTGATTTTTGAGGATGGCAATTGCGATGCAAGTAAAGCTACGGATAGTGGTTACAACTTTTGCTGTGATGACTATTATTTCCCATGAAGAAAACGAATTCTTTGAATAAGTATGAGAAAACGAACAAACATTTTTGCTTGGGAAAACTGTTGGTAGAGTTTCTGCTATTTTGGGGACACTAGCACTGATGTTCCAAAAATGACCTTTGGCATGAAGGGATCCTCGGTTCCTTCTTCCCCGTTCCCACCCTGTGGTGATCGTTGACCTTTCGTATATTATGTTTCTGATGATCAAATTGGTTTGTTAAGATGCATGTACTTCCTATTTTTTTTGGATAACTTGGAGTATGTAATTTATATCGAACCTTGCAGGAAAATTTGTTCCTGGTTGTTACACACTTGCAGTTTCAGAGGCACTTCCAGAGGATCTCCAGGTATGCAATTCGAGTTTCTTTCTTTTTCAAGTCAGACGGTATAGTAATTCAGATTCTTTCAAGAAACCAATTCTCCTTCAAAAAATTGTTTTGTTTTGCTTGTTGAAAACGATTATGAAGTAAAATTAAGAACGAGAAAGAAGATAGTAACATAAAGAAGACAAGGTCACTCAATCTGGAAACTAGTGCGAAAAACCCTTCCAATTTTTTTTCTTGTACTTGTTAAAAAGGATTTCAAAAAAAATAATAAAGATAGAAAGAAGATAGTGACATAAAGAAGAAAAGGTCACTGTATCTGGAAGCTAGTGTGAAAACGCTTCCGGCGCTATATTTCAAGAACTTTGACGTTGTGATTGTTCCGATATTGACCTGAATAAAATATTGAAAAATAGAGGACATATCACAGAAGATCACTAAACCGCAGTTTGACTGCTAATTTCTGGCGAGCATAGCTGACGATATACGTTGACAATGTGATGGTGGATTGGCTGAAGTTGGTCGACTGTGGTTGGGAGGGACCTGCGCCGACGTTGATTGGTCCTTTTGGCTATGGAGGTATTGTAGTTGATTGTTGGTGGGGCCTGCCATGGGGAGAGAGTTATCGACGGGGCTGCTCGCATTTTAATCCCAGCTTTTTGGATTATATGTCTAACACCGCCGCACCTTCCCCCCTCCCCACTCCAATATGGGGTGGTATCATCCCACTCGAATGAGATTAAATGAGTCCTCCGGAATCTATATCCGGTCTTCATCTGGTGCGCCAAACGCCAGATATGTATGTTCTGTCCCTCCCCTTTGTCAGGCTAACTAACTGGGGCCTTAAGGTCTAGTGCTCTCATCCGAAGCCTGGATACCTGCCGATACCTAGCCAAATGCAGCTCTTACCTCCCAACACCTCCTCATTCCCTTTGACATTTCAACCTTGCAGGCTAGCCTATAATTTGTCTGCTCTGCCCCTCATCTAGTGGAACTGCAGATAAGATTGGCTTGTGGACCTGAGTGTAGCACTGCTACTATTGTAGCGGAAATTTTGACGGTTGTTCGTGGTAAAGATAAACTTGAACTCTAGGTCTTGATTCTGTTAACTTTTTTCATGACTAGTCATGGGAATCAGAAAGTACATCCTCAATGACGCGTCAATCATAGTTTTGGAATTACTATAAATATAGAGAGCACACAAATCAAAGAGAATTGATTTGGGTCTTAAATGAACATTGAATGTTGTGGACCAAAAACGTGTTATTGGAGTGGAGGTTAGGAACCCTACTATCACCGATGAGGAATATATTTGCACTTCAATGATCTTACGATGCTGAAGACCAACTTCCGAAAGCAAGGTCGTTATTTGTTCTGGCAATCTACCTTCTGATTGATATGAAAAGGATGTAGATACGTTTGAAGCTGACCATGCTCTTTCTGTATATAGATTTTTCTCTCTCTCTTGTTTTACCACTTTATTATTATTATTTTTTGGAATAACACAGATTGGGTATCATTTAAGTTCTCTATATTATTGTAGAATCTTTGCCAAGATGAAAGCGTGATGTATATTCCACCCAACGTGTATGAGTAGCTAGTTGGATACCTCGCCACCAGTGCTCTTTAGCACATACAGTGCATCCTAATTAGCAGTACCAGAGCTGAGTGGTATTGTAAACTTAAAAAGTCCAGTTGAGATTTGTGTTTACGTTGATATTCTGTGTGGCATAACCAAGCTTTTTTTAGTGCTTCCCCGCCGTTTATTACATCACGCGCAATTAGTGGCTGGATTTCTGGCTTCTGATTGCAATTTCCTGCATATGGCTAAGATTACAGGGTAAGTTTAGGCCATTGAGAATGGGTGATATTTTGAATAATTGCATTTAGACGACACAAAGTTGATTCCTCTAATATATAGTAAACAATGTGCCCTGTGTGCGCACCACGACAGTTATGCTTGGTGGTGACGGATTTTAGGTCTTTGCTCAGTCGTAACTGGTTTGAGAGGACCTAGTTGGACATGGTGGTCAACTCTGCTCAATTGGACAGTCCCTCAAGCGTTGAGGTGGACGGACTCGCCCCTGAAATATGAACTAATTCATAGGATTTTTCACGATACTTTGGGATCAGGTATGCGATGATTAAGGAGCTCCCTTGGTTAATTTGGACCCTTCAAGAGCTACACATTGCCAAACATTGTTGAGGGACTAGCAATTAGTTTCTTGGTTCCACCTGGTCACAAGACAAACAAGGCTCTTGTATACGATGACTTGTTACTCTTTGCTTTGCGTGCAAGAGAAGTACACCTCTGTTTTTGAGTAAAGGGTCCAAAACTCTTCACTAAAGAAAGGGGTAGTAGTACAAAAAAATGAAACTTACCTTTCTTCAAATCCTTGCTATCATAACCTGAATACCTAACCACTCAGATATAACTCCTTGTCCCTTTACTCTCTTTCCCCACTTTTATGCTCTGATTACACATGTTCCCAACTACCAAACATTCTTTCTGTTCTCATGCGTTACTGCCATCAACCCCCTTTTTAAGTTATCTTCCCAATTGCTGTATACAACCCCACCCCTTTCCACCTCAGTTTTACTCTCATCCAATCATCATGGAAGATCCTTACTTTAGGGATGGTAATGTGCATGAAGACAACCATGTGGACCTAAGAACTTTCCTGCTTCCCCTCCACGAACATCAAGTTAGAAATGCTAGAATAGGCAAAGAGTATGTCTTACTCGGCAAGTTTCAAGATTCACGCTCCTTCTCAGAGTCTCAAATCCAAAACAGAGTGGATGCTTGCTGGGTGCTCCAACCTCTTCCTTTTCACTTTCTCTGTGATCTTTGATGCAAAAATGATGCTTACAAATGGCCCATGGAACTTTTTCGGTGCACTCCTAGTTCTGCATGAATGGTTCCCACATGTAGTATATAGCACTGTCAAGTTCAAAACGGTGGACCTCTGAATGCAGGTGAGCAACATTCCTAGTGATTGCTACCATTACTCCCTGGCAGAAATGATCGGACTTGCAGTGGGCATTCTTTTGGAGATTGATTGGTCTGATCGTCGGACAAACAATGGTGACTACTTCCGCATTAAAATTCGGGTGCTTCTTGATGCCCCCTTACTTCCTGCCATTTTTCTTGGTCTTTTAGATTACATGGGGGTGCAAATACTTCGGTGCACTTATGAACGCATTTTCATGGCTTGTTTCCGATGTGGAAAGATTGGCCACGAAAACTCCCACTGCACTTCCTCCCTTCTTGAGGTTATTGCATCTTTGAACCGGCGCACTGCCCACATCCCTGGCCCTGACCTATATGAAACCCTCATCCTTGATGGCTACCCCACATTCTCTAAAAACCCTCCGTGCTTTTCCCAATTCGCACTGGAATCGCACCTCTCGTGTTCTTATTTCCCACAATGGCACTGGGTTAGTGCTTGGACACATGTATGATGCCTTTTCTCCAGGCCCTCCATCTGAATCAAGCGAAGATGACCATTTCACAACCGCTCCCTCCTCCCCTATTATGGAAGCAGCTAATCCTACCATTCCCCCTGGTTCAGGACGACAATATGGAGATTTGGCCTCCTTATGAGATAAATCATCTTCCTCCTGATATGGAGGCCCTCATAATTAATCACTACGAGGAGGTGCAAGCTACTGCCCCCTTCTTTCCTGCCGGAAATCAACATCTTCTTAGTAACCTCCCATCGCCTCTTTTTGCACATCATGATCAATTGCCAAATGATATCTTGGCAGAAGATGAGTTGCTCCCTCATGCAAACACAAACTCCTTCTTTAGTGCAACCACTAAGGATGAAATTGCACTCTCTCCAAAGGAAGACGATGAAACTCACCGGGAAATTGAAGTATACTCGTCGGAAACGGAGATCTTCACTTCGTCGGCAACCGTAAATTGAAGTATACTCGCATGGGACCACAGCCACGTCCGCAGCCTGGTCCCATGCGCAGACAACCTCTTCTGTTCATGATTCTACAAATCTTCCCCTGTCTGACATTCCCATGATGTGCATGCTGCAAGTGGAAGAAAATCTTACCTCAAATCTTTCCAAATCTGAAGATCTCCCACTTGTTGAAAATCTTTCTCAAACCAATCTACAGATCTCTCACGAGGTGGGCTCACCGTCCAACAGGACTACCCTATTTTGCTCTTCAAACGAACTGGACCCCTCGGCAGATGGTCTCTCTCTAGGCCCTCTTGCCCCACTTGTCCCAAACCTGCCTGTATCTCGGCCCGACATTAACCTTGCAAAATTTACTCTGGGCCTTTCTGACTTCGGCCTATCTCTTCTTGCCTACCCCATAAACAAGCACATATTCACTCCTTCCTGGCCTAGCCCAGCATCCCTTACTTAGCCCCAACCTGGTAACCTCCCAAATACCCTCTCGTCAGCTCAATTCACCAACCCTCCACAATCCCATCTCACGGCCACCCAAAGCCCAAACCTCCTTTCTCTTCCTGTAAACCCCTCCACTGAGCCCCCTCTCCCTGGCATAACATGCCCTACACTCCAGCCAAGCTCTCCTAGCCTCAATCCTCCATCACCTTTCTCACCGCTCAACCTAAATAAACCATCATCAAGCCACCTGAATTCTCCATTCCAAATAACACCTCTGTTACTAAAAAGCCAAAATGATTTGGTTTTAAACTTTTCTAAGCCTGATGAACCACTTCAATCACATTACCTGGAGCGTGATCCTTATTGGTTGGCTATCCTCGGGAACTCCTCTGCACCATCTCACTCTCAAGCTCCAAAGAACATCTTCAGGGCACCGGACTTCGAAGTCTCCAGTGATGGTACTGATCGATTGGAAGGACAGCCACTTGAATTTTCTCTACTGCCAAGTACTCAGGCAACGAGTGGAACCATTTTCAAGGCCCCTGACTTTGATATCTCCAGCAATGAAACAGAACCTATAGACGAGCAATCAACTGGAACAGGCAAAAAAAGAGTCCTCTGATGCACGTTCTGCTCTATTTTTCTGCGCCAGCATGCTTACTTTTTGTCTACTCCAGTCTCTTTCTATATTCATGTTGAGGAACAAAAGAAAATTCAGTTATATTTCTCACAATGTTGATGATAACTCCAGAGTGCGCAAATTACCAAAAAAGAGAGCAGAGTTTTCCCTTTCCTGTGCAGAAACTCCAATCCGATGTTCAGTTCCTAATTACTCATCTCTTCTGAAAAAACGAAAACTCTGCTCTTACTATCCAAAGCTAGAGCTCTCGTCTAAGTTGTTAGATCGTGAAGTTTTAGACCTTTTCCTCCCTCCTCGTATCCTTGACAACAAGCTCTCGCTTAAAAGAAGTCTTGGCGTTAGAGATAATCCTTTCTTCCTGACTTCTTCTACCAATCCCGTTCGTGCGATCCTTAGGGTTTCGGGTGTTGCCCCCTCGCAACCCCTTCACCTTCAATGAAACATCTCTGTTGGAACTGTCGTGGTCTGGGTCAAGCCCGTACAGTTCGAGCAGCTCTCAAATTGACCCGTGTCCATAAACCTCAATGCATTTTCCTTCTTGAAACTAAACAACAACTCTCCTTGGTATCCAAAAAATTCCTGAAATTAAGGTTCATCTCCACTGCCGGAGTTGAGCCATCCGGTATTCTGGGCTTAAAAGGCGGCCTTTGGGTTGGTTGGACTGAAGAGGTTAATGGGTCTATTATCTATCAAAGCAAAAATCTCTTTCTTATAGAATTTTTCAACAAGCAAGGCTCTTCCTGGATCTCTGGATTTCTTTATGCCACCCCAATTTAGCTAAAAGGAAGCTCACTTGGACACGTCTCTCGAACATTATCTCTACAATCTCTATGCCTTTAATGCTTATTGGAGACTTCAATCAGGTCTTGTCCCTCTCTGACAAAACTGGCCCAAATTTTGCTTGTATTCCTGGCCATAATCTTTTGCAAGATTTCCTTACCATCAACCAACTGACGGATATCCACTGGGTGGGCCCCCCTTCACGTGGACCAATAGCCGTATTGGACAATCTTGCACCTATGAACGTTTGGACGGATGCGTCGCAAATGTCCTTTGGCTTTCTCTTTTTCCGCATGCTCAAGTTAAAAATCTTGGCATTCAAACTTCCGATCATGCTCCTCTTCTTCTATACACAAATCCGTCTCAAGAATTCCTCCTTAGGCCACATCGGTTTGAAATAATGTGGCTCAAGCACCCTCAATGTGCATCGATTATCAAGCAAGCCTGGTCTTTGGCTTGTGAAGGATCGCCTTTGTTCCAAGTTGCTACCTGGGGCAAAAACATGATGAAACTTTTGCGTATTTGGAATAAACAATGCTTTGGTAATCTGGGGGCCCAAATTGAGGATGCTAGGAATCAACTTCAACATTTTCAATGCCAACTACCAAATTCAGATGCCCAGCTTTTGGAACAACAAACAAGGAATAAGCTAGACTGGCTATTAGACTGTGAAGAAACCTTCTGGGCTCAGAAATCAGCAATATGTTGGCTTCAATTGGGGGATCAGAACACTAAATTTTTTCACACATCAACTATTATCCGGCGGCTTCAGAGTCATATTTCTTCTCTTATCGATGCTAATGGCATTACTCATTCCTCTCATAATACCATAGCTGGATGTCTTCTGACTCATTTTAAAACTGTCTACTGTCCTGCTTTCAACTCATTGTGGAACTCATCCGCACTAGATAGTGTGTTGAATCTTACCTCCCATCTTCTTCCTCATTAAATTGAATGGCTAAGTAGATCTTTCACTGGCCATGAAGTCAAGACCGCTCTTTTTGAAATAAAACCTGACAAAACTCCCGGACCTGATGGAATACCAGCCATTGTTTATCAAAAATGCTGGGATTTTCTGGACAAACCAGTCACCCGTGCCGTTCTCTCCTTCCTCCGATCAGGTCATACCCTTTGTGAAACAAATAAATCTTACATTATCCTTCTGCCAAAATGCTCAACGCCGTTGTCCCCCAGTGACTTTAGACCTATTTCCCTGTGCAATAATAAATGCATTCCTTCCAGAAGTCAGGAATTTTTTTACACTTATTGGCTCCACAATTATTGCAGTAATCAGAGTAGCAGTAGGTACATCAAATAAACTATAACTGATTTAATGAGCCATTTGCAGTTTTACAATCTCAATTTATTCATACTTAGACATTCATGACTTAATCTTTAAGACAAGTATATGCTATTGGCAGGATCATCAGGGAGCATTCCTTTTCGACATCGGCACTGTATGAGCCTAGTCGAGGGTATCAACAGGTCAAAATGGGCACGACTGTCATTCATGAGAAGCTAGAACGCTTAGTTGGGGCAAACAGACGCCAAATAAACCTAATGTCTGCCGAAGGTTTTGTATCTCAAAGATTGAGTGTAGTCCTTATGGGCCGTGCAAGTGTCTCAATGATTTGAGACATGCAAGGATCACAGGGCGAGCTACCGAAGCTAATCAACTAGAGATATTGATTTCACGGAACTGTGGTCCTGATTGATCCCCATACCAGTTCAATCATCCCAACCCTAATTGGTCAACCCAAAGTCAATCCATGTCCTTCAAGGCCAACCTCAAATACCAGGGACGTCAAGGCTACCGATCTGATTCAAAGAAACATGCATCAGCAATCGTTGGTGACGGTGAGTGAACCACAACAACGTGAGTTAGTCAGCATCCACCCCACGTGCTCAGACGCGTTGGTGGGCTGCCGTACGATGTAGTTACGAAGGCAGGGCTTTCGAAGATAAATATCAGCTCAATTATTTTCCATGTCATTTTATTGCTCACTAAATTTCACTAGTTGTGGGTGTTGGAAACTGGATGACGCAAAATCATATACTTTGAGGCGCGTAATCGCTTGCTTTAAAGCTTTATTTGTTTCAGCTCGAAATTGAGTCTGTTATGGGGTTATCGATAAATAGTCCTCCATGATACAAGATACAAGAAAGACTCAACGGGAATCTGCAAATTGTAAATTCGAGAATTCTCCTTAGAGGTCTCTTTGGAGAAGGTTAACTATTGCCATGTCCCTGAGGTTAAGTTTACATTACAGTCAATGACACTAAATTTTAAAACATAACCGTGCTCAACAACTTTTAACAGGTATCAACCATGTCTATCCGTCATTAATTCATTAAAACGTTATACTTTTTGGCTGATATTATCCATGCGTATTTTCTAAATACCAATATTACTCTGATACCATATATATACATATACATTGTGTAAAGATTGAAAACCCTGATTTGGAAAATTAGAGTTTTAAACCTCTTGCTCTCTCTCTCTCTCTCTCTCTCTCTCTCTCCCCCTCCCTCCCCCCTAAATAGGGTCGGATGCGAGTTTTATAAGATCCGTACCCGCCCCAGCAGTCCAAGTACACAACCCCGATCCAACCCGCCCCGTCATCGGGTCAGAGTATGGGAATCCCATCCTCGATCCGACGGACTACAAAGGAACCCGCCCCCAACCTGTTCTGATATCCAACCGGTTAAGCACTTGAAAGTTTCTATTTTTCTCTCTTTTTGCCCAGATCTTCAGTTTCACCCGGATCAGCATGCTTCCTCCTCTTCTTCTTTACTTCGACATTCTGGCCTTGCCTCTGAAACTGACCATCATCCTCAGCTGCATGCTTCTTTCTTCTTCTTCTCTTTCTTGACTTTGACATTCCAGCCTTCATTCGGCAACTTAGCCCCGACCTCAGCTGCTTGCTTCTTTTTCTTCTTTTTCACTTCCATCCCAGCATCTCCACTTTCGGGTTGTGCACAGACAAACACATCATTCTGCAATCCTGCATCCTCACCTTCAGCCTTCTTTCTCTTTTTCTCTTTCTTCCCTTCATCAATTACAGGAGCCTTGATTGGGGCCATATGTTCCTCTTTCTTAGCTACTGCTGGTTCTTTCCATCCAATAACAGAATCAGCTGCAGGATTGTAACTCCGGAAAAGAAAAATAAAGTCCACTATTCGATGTAAAGAGGGGCAACATTCAAAAAATGCAAGTTACGTGCAGCAAGGCCAATAGTTTGTTATTCAACAAGTCGCGGTTGCAAACCTTCGCAGGAGTAATCAACATTCCTTCTCCCTTTTTGTGGTCCTTGTTGTATAGCTCATATTTGATTTGCCTTCTGCTGACCCAGCAGAACGACCCAGTTCTCTCCCTTCCAGATTCCTTAGCCGCGATTCGAGCTACGGAGGATCACAAACAGGAAAGTATTCAGAGGAGGATAAACAAAAAGCATAGACACTTTCGCACGTTATAACTGCATCCAGTACCTTGACTCGATTCTCCAACCCATAGAATTGTCTTGGTCACCACCAAGAGCATCACAACGAATTGCCAATGCAGTTTTGGCAGCAAGAGATCGGGAAATTTTCCCCTTATGTTTTGCTGAAGCCTGACCAACTAAAGACGCGTGATAGATAAGCCCATATTTAGGGGTTGCATGCTTTTGCTTCATAGCTCTGAAAAGTGCTTTCTCTGCCCCCAGAATTTGAATCGTACTCCCGGGTTGTTTTGAAAGATTTAACAAGCTGCCTGCATGAGCAATGAGCCGAGCACCAACAAGTTCTCCAACGAGAGCAGTAAGGTTAGGAGAAATCGCATTCATCCTACTTTTCAGACAATCATAGAGTTGGGCTCTGCAGTCAGCAAGAGTGGTAACTTGATCACACAGTTCCGAAATAATCTGAAGATCAGATTCACTAACTTCAGTTCCCCTGGAACTCACGGCAGCATCTTTCAGTTCTGTTTCCAACTCTTCTGACAATATCTGTAAATTTTAGGGGAGTATCTATAAATAGGAAGAAGAAATTTCGCAATCTAAGTCATGTTACGTCAAATTGACAGTAAAAATCTAGACCAAGAAAAATCCAGCTGTAATCCCATCCAAGCCGTAGGGTTCCAAAGGTAAATTTCATATTTTGATTTACCTAAGATCAAATCACTAAACACTTCCATTACGGCAGATCCTTTATCCATTTTCTTTAGCATGAAAAGAGAAGCTATCAACCATACATCTAACTTGAGATCCAAAGCCTAATTGACAGGGCAAAACAAAAATTTCTCTACCTCAGAAAAATCAAGCTTGATAGAATTTGTGCGATCACCCATTGGCGTAGACAGTATTCTCTTGTACAATCTTTGCAAGCTCTGGAAAATGCCAACCATACCATTCCCGGAGCCTCATTGAACTGTTGCTAAGCTCTTTATCAACTTCATCCATTTTTGCAATGGCCTGAATGATGATTACATCCACCTGATAGAACAAAAGTATGATATATAGAAGTTAGACATTCAACTAAGAGATAGCAGACAAAGAAGGTAGTACAATTAAAACCATTTCTAGATTCTGGTCAGCCTGATGGTTCATTTTCTTTCTTTGAATCATCAACTCTCTAGCGAGAGAACATTGGAGATGTTTAGTGCTGGTGAACATGGGTTACTCTAGTCTAATAGACGCAGAAGGAAGATACCAATTCTGCATGTTAACATTGTATCAAATTGATCATGGAAAAAAAAAAAAAAGCTATTACCGATTATTATTATTATGATACACATTAAAATTAAAACTACAAGAAGCCAGCCTTTTGGCCAACAAAAAAGATAAAAGGGTGCAACTCTTCCGGTAGTTTTGAGAAGCAAAGCTGCCAGTTGATGGGAGAACAACCCCGGAGGCAGTTAGGCAGCACAGAGACGATTTGGTTGGCAAATTTTTCAATTGGTACACAGATCGCAGGCTTATACTATTACAAACTGTATTCGAAACAACATTTCACATTTACTGCCAAACCAGAAACTGTATATAGAAGCCAAGGGTTGCTATACCAGAGTACTGCTTTCATTGCATACTGCATGCAAGGTATCTAATTATACCAGAAGTACTAAATAAGTCAGTATAATCCGAGTCAAACTTGTAGGTGTAGCTTAACATAGTAGGAGGAAGCTAGAAAAGTAGCTGACCTTATCAGCACAGAATTTTAGCTTGTGTCTGGACATGCTGTGGGATAAACCCAAACTCATTGGAGCCAAATCTTGAGGTCCTAGACCAGATATGAGTTCTGTCAAATGACTTCTGACCCCTCTCATCAGTTCCATAACAACATTGTTGTGAACACATTCAATTTTCTGCAAGGCATTGACTATCTAACTTAATTCGATTACAGGTAAAGAAAGTTGTCAAGAAATGTCATCTCACATTTCCCATCGAAAAGACTATAGCCTACCAGTTTATCTTTAATTGCTTTTCCAAGTTTAGTATCAGCCACAGCTAATGTTTCACCCTTGCAATGCACTTTCAAGAACTTGCGCAGACCTTTGCTAGGCTTGCTATCCGTCAACAAGGTAGATTCTGCGAACGCCTGAAGTGTGTTCTCGAACTTGGAGAAAGCTTTTAGAGCAACAACCTGATGTTCATGTAGGAACCAACAATGGTTAGATTCCAGACCAAACAATGATTACCATCCAGCAACTATTAATGTCGGACCAACAATGCTTAGAATCCAGCACGACAAGAAAAGGAGCATCAAGAATGAGAGTTGCCCACAATCGAAAGGGCAGGCCCCAGAGTAGAAGGCTCTCCCACTGTTCCTTAACAGTGTTAAATCTGATAAATAACAAAATGCGATATGAGATGCTAAAGAGATCTCAACTAAATGGATACATGAATATAATAATGATCTGGTACGCTGCCAAACTAGTGATTAGTGGTCTTATATTTGCCTATTTTCCTTCCCGGGTATATATCCAGAAAACACCAGTCACCAAACCAAAAGTTCAGCATGAAGATTTCTAAAAGCAGCAGAAAACTATTTCAATATCGGTGAATCGGTATGACCTTTCTAGCGGAGACAGATGCGGAGAACTCCTTGCACAAGTCCTGCAACACAGAATTGTTGGAATAAGCCTACTAATCCATCATCTCACGTGGAGAGTAAAAATAGAAGCGAAAAGTAATCCTGGCTAATATTCCTGACTTGATTCAAACGGTTCCTGGTAGCCATGTCTTTCTTTTGTCTAAATTCTCAAAGCATTAACGTCATATTATTGATTATTAACAAAGTTAAAATAGGATCGGCAACTTTGTAGGAATAGTAGAACAATATAATAGACAAAGATGATTATAAGAGTTTGAATGCTCCGAGACAGTGACACGTTTTAACAGAATCCAGGAATTGAAGGTAAATCACCTCAACATTGGAGAGCTTCCCGCAAAGCCCGCAGCAGCCTCGAAATACCAAGAAGTACACCTAAAATATTCATCAAGAAATCACGTAGAATGCAATTGATCTAATCAACTTGCAATATCCCGATAGGGGAAAAACAAAATCAACAGTAAAGGAATATTAGTCACGTAGACGGGGTAAATACCCAAACCAACGACGGTGTGTCGGTGGTAACATCGGCCGAAAATAACAGTCTTTTTTTTTTTCCCCCTGGGGGCGGAGGGGGGTAATTCAGCTATAAATCGAAGAAAGGTTAAACCTATAGATTTAATTTTGACAGTCAAACATAATGCAACTTAAATAGTAAGACCCGTAATCAGACCGAAAGAGCTATAACGGTTAAAGACTGTATACTGCTATGGGAAAGGAGAGTGAGAGAATGACAGGGATATGAGAGGAGACGAAGAACCAGAGGGAGTACAGAGAGAGAGAGAGAGAGAGAGTAGTGACCTTGGCTTGGCTTGGCGTCACTGGAGAAAAAGAGCTGGTGGATGGAAGACAGTAGGGGAGAGGAGGCCGCCTATAGCTAGGGTTTGGAAGCAAAGCTCTAGATAGATAGATATATATATATATATATATATATATATACTGTGCATTAAGGAAGGATATTAATGTATGTGTCTGTGAGGACAAAATTGTCACTTACAACGAGAGAGATCTTTCTGGGACAAAAATTCTTTAATATTCTTCTTAAACATAATACTAATATACTATATACTTTGTTCCGGGAGATACCGCACCAACATAGATAAAGTGGGACAGCATACAGAGAGAGAGAGAGAGAGAGAGAGAGACACACACACACAGAGAGTGTGCGGTGCGGCCCCTGCCGCTGGCCCTCCACTAGTTCCCAAAGATTACGCCGCAGGCCCACATCTCGGAATATGTTCGCCAATGATTAGTGGCCCTTTACTTTACAAACACCAAAGTAAGATCCAATTCCTTCCAACAAACGCTCCATACATTGTTTCGACCAAAGATTTTATTGATTAGACTAACATGTGCCAAATTAAACTCGTCATCTGTGTCAAAAAAAATTTGGGCTGCTATGTGGAACATAAAGAAAAGCTAAAATTTCACGTACAATTATGATAATAATAATTGTTAATGTTTTTAGTAGTTTATATTTAATGAAACTAATTAAAAAGTACGGTTAAGAATTGTAATCAAATGTATTAGTTAGGTCTGGCAACATAAATGGGTGGATTGAGTTTGGATTTAGGTCAAATGGGTACCTAACCTAATTAGACCTATTTATTTGTGGGTTAACTGTATCAATTATTAATTCGGTTGATTTTGTACATGTTATCTTAGCATGATCCGTTAACTAAAAAGCCCTAAACAATACTCAACAGTCCTCCGCCAACACGCAACCACCACCACGATCCAACAGCCACCTTTTTTCATCCCTAATCTAGAAGTTAAATTATCATTTTTCATATTAGTTTAATTTCAAAAAGTAACAGTCTCATTTGTCTTTAAAGAGTTGATAAGTGCTTTTTTGGTTTAAAAAGTAATTTATTATAACATTCTTATCGAGTCAACAAGAAACAACAATATTTACACCCTTTCATGTATCTTTTTACTTTAGCTAACAACGTACTTTAAAGAAAATATATTTGCGCAACAATTAATAGACTTGTACACCGGCCCGTTGGTAATGCTGCCAAAAGGACAGGAAAAAAACCAATGCTCGAAGGGCAAAAAGGTAAAGTAGCTTTGCAGTTTGCCCGCTCTTGCGGCTAATCCCTAGGTTGTAAAAGAGTAGGGGAGGTGAGTTTAACATGAAGACTGAGGGTGGGAGGAGTAAGAAACAAGTCGGCTCTGATGGCGTTATATTTGCTGTACGAGTCGGCCGCCGGCTATGCCTGTTTTCAAGCCCAAGGTTTTGATGAAATTGGACATAAAACGGAGGAAGTTGGCAACTCTGTAACAAATCTCGACCGATTTGGCAAGGTTGTTAAGCTTCAAGCTTTTTGCCCGTTCGACTCAGCTCTCGATGCCCTCAACCAATGTAATGCAGTCTCTGAAGGTAAGCAAAGATTTATTATTCATACGATCTCAGTACGTAAGTTATCTGTGTGCTAGCTAGATCTGCTAAAGATGGTGTCCGTAGTATCCCCTTTTTGTCTGATCTAGTACTAAGTTTTTGTTCTAGCTCCCTATGTCATTGCTCTAATTCGTAGCTGTGCCATTGCGATTATCTCTGTTTGTTTGTCTTTGATGGTGTTGCTACACCAGCCTAGCCTGTGAGGTCCTAGCTAAGTTTGCCTTAATCTTCTTAAATTCCCGTTTGCATGAAATGATTGTATTATACGCTTGATAGCCTTCTATAAGGATAGTTTACTCATCAAGCACTCAAATTTGCACGTCGTAGTCATTTCGTAATCTGCCTTTTGGTGTCGTGCCTCGTCTTCCAACTTTATCTATCACAGACTGCATTTGCTTAAATCAGTTGTTTGGTCCTATATCGTAAATCTCTGTATGTATTTGTTAGGGCATGTGACTGATGGGCTGAGAAGCTTTTTGGAGCTTACGCTTCCTAAAGTCAGGCAAAGTAAGAAGCCTAAGTTCAGTCTAGGAGTAGCCGAGCCTAAGCTTGCATCGCATATTTATGAAGTAACTAAGATCCCCTGTGAAAGCAATGAGTTTGTTCTTGAGCTTCTTCGCGGTATACGCTTGCATTTTGACAAGTTCCTTGGGAACCTAAAGGTTTGCACTTCATGAGATTGTTTTTCTCCAATTCTCTCTCATTAGCCTGTAATAACTTTGCAAACTTTACTATGCATCTCAAAAATCTCTCTACTGTGCTTGTTTCTCTTTTCTCAATCTTAAATAGCATGCTGATTTGGACAAAGCTCAGCTAGGTTTGGGCCACAGTTATAGCAGGGCAAAGGTCAAGTTCAATGTAAATCGTGTTGACAATATGGTTATTCAGGCAATATCTCATCTCGATCTTCTTGATAAGAATATCAATTCCAGTTCTATGAGACTCAGGTTTGTAGTCCCTCCCTGCCTGCAAGGTACAATGCCAGATCTATCTTGAACATGGGGCTATATCTGATGATTTCAGTTGTTTTGAGTTATCATGATATCGCGTCATATGGAATTACTAGCAATTTATAATGGTTCCCTGAAGTTGCAGGGGCGGGGACCTTGTTGTGTGCATATGTGTCACGCCAATCTAAGATGGAAGGCCATTATAGTAAACAACTTGGTTGAATTTAGTGACCACTCTCGAGGCAAGGATCTTGTAGCTCAGAGGATTTGTGTCTAGCCTTATATCAGTGTATATTAAATACTTGCGGAGTATGAATATGCTGAACATATTTGAAAATCTACTTGATCCTCAAAAGACAGTTCTGTTCATGGATTTGCGTACAAGGCATAAGTTCTTGGATTCATGCCCCATTAGAATTCTATATGCAAAATCATACGGATCTTGTGACTAAGGTTTAATCGTACAAGATTTAAGTACTTTTGTTGTTTTTATATCATCGAGGGAGAGAACTTCAGATCACCCTAGTTGCTATTAATCCATGTCTGAAGATAACTGTCATATTAGCCTGGTCCTAAAGAGAGCACCCTTACTAGCTTCGCTCCTGGAAGAGCATTCATTTGTCAGATATTTTTGCTCCCCTGTGCACAGCAATCAGTATCAAGCGGTTCATTTCTGCTACATGAGTGCTCATTATTGGTTTGCCTTAGCCAATAACTTCAGACCTGTGCTCTATCTTTCTGCAGAGAGGTGTACTCTTGGCATTTTCCTGAATTGGTGAAGATTGTAAACGACTACTATCGCTATGCCAAAGTTGCAAACTATGTTGAGAACAAGCTGGAGTTGTCTGACGACAAACTTTCTGGCTTGACAGAAATAGTTGGAGATGAAGATACAGCAAAGGAAATTGTTGAAGCTGCTAAAGCATCCATGGGTACCTCTTAAAAATTTTATATCTAGTAAAAAGAAGTCTCAGATTAATTCATTCTTTATTTCCCTTTTACAGGACAGGACTTGTCCCCGGTTGACTTGGTTATTGTCAAGCAGCACACACAGTGCGTAATTAAAGCTGTCGAATTCAGAAAGAAGCTTTGTGACTATCTGGTTGCTAAAATGAATGACATAGCGCCTAATTTGACAGCGCTGATAGGTGAAGTTGTAGGAGCACGGTTAATTTCCCATGCTGGTAGTCTCACAAATCTTGCAAAATGTCCGTCTTCTACTCTTCAGATTCTTGGTGCAGAGAAGGCACTGTTCAGGTTTCTTTCTTGCCTCTTGCTTATGGTGTTAAGTCTTGTCCGCGATTATCGTATAGTATGTGGAGAGATAGCCTGACGGTTGTAATATTCTTGGTCTGGAGTCTGGAATAGTCCTTTAGGTGCTCTTGACCTCATATACTTGTGTCTGTTGGTGATATTGAATAAACTTACAGGCCATGCAATAAATATAGATATTAATGTAAATGTGGCATGTCTCTAAATCACCAAACAGTAACTCATCAGAAACACGAGCACAGTGTCAGTTCTTCTTTCCTTCTTACTTCACATATTCAGGGATTTCAGTTTCCACTTATTGAAAACAATAATACATTATGTGCTAAATCTAAGCATACTACACCATACTTTGCACTAGGTGGCTATTTGCTTCGGACTCGTTATTAGGAGCACTTTTTCAATCTTATTTCTTGTATTTGTCTTAGTTTCTGCATCGATTTGTTGTTTCCACCTCAGGGCATTAAAAAGCAAGGGCAACACACCAAAGTATGGCCTCATATTTCACTCTTCTTTTATTGGCCGGGCATCTGCTCGGAAAAAAGGTCCAATGGCACGCTATTTAGCTAACAAGTGCTCTATTGCCTCTCGGATTGACTGTTTCTTAGGTAACTGTTATATATTTAGCAGGACTGTTGTCCCATACATTTCGAACAATTATGCTGTTACTAATTCTTGCATCTTTATGGCCACAGAGAAGAATACAACTGCTTTTGGCGAGAAACTACGCGAACAAGTTCAGCAACGACTTGATTTTTACGACAAGGGGGTTGCACCTTGCAAAAATATTGATATGATGAAACTTGCCATTGAGAATGCTGAAAGAAAAGGTAGTCTACTATTGCTTGCAAGTATAAGCCCTTGGAAAGAATCTATTACAAGGTTAAAAGAGATCAAAGCTGAGCCCCCGTAATATGACCATCCTACCACTAAATTTGGAGTCCAGATTTGGATTAAGATCATGCATATGCATATGATTTGCATTAGGAAGAGCCCCAAGGGGCAAGAAACTCATCTGTGCATGGTAGGAAAGAAAAAGCAGCCCCTCCAGTCCCTATAAGCGGAACGCTGGCTGTTCAGAAAACTGACAAGCAAACAAGTAATACAAGAATTCAAACATCAAAGCAGACTCAGTGACTAAGGTGATATTCCGTTGGTTGATTTAGGACATTAATTGCCTGCCCCTATTCCGGTCTTGAATTAATTAACGGGTTAGAAAATGGCCATCGGCATTGGAGTGTTATTATGGATATATTGTCCAATATGGTCATATATTTTGTTGCAGATACTGAGATGGAAGTGGATAAAACATCTGCCAAACCTATACTAGAGAAATGCAAGAAAAGAAAATATAAGGCTGCAGATGATGTTGAACCAACCCCTGAGGAAGCTAAAAGGGTGAAGGAAAAGAAAAAGCAGCGGAAAGGGGAGCAGGAGCCTGAGCCATATCAAGCAGCAGACAAGGCAAATGGTCCAAACGAGTTCGAGGCAGAGGAGGCGACAGCCAAAAAGAAGAGAAGAGAAAGTGAAGGTAGGCAAAGAAAGATGTCAATAAAGGAAAGCTTCTGAGGTTCAGGCATCCTAGTGCCCCCTGCTCTCCCCCCCCCCCCCCCCCCCCAACCCCCACAAAAAAAAAAAAAACATGTTTGTGTAGGCCCCCGAGTGCGAGAGCGTGTGGAATGTCTTCGTAGGGATTTTCTCATCTTTCCTGGATTGTGTGTGTGATAATCTTAACACCGTACCCACTGGGCCTTTGTGACCTTGCATTATGCTCAGGCCTCTTAGGTAGATTTGGATTCTGAACCTTTAACTCATGATATTTGGGTGTTCGCTATTTTTTCATTTGTGAGATGGTGGCTCTCTCTACCTCCCTCCCTTCCCGTACATGAGCGCGCATGAGTTCCATATGTTTGTCGTGCCATTGAGGCTCCAAAATAAGAAATGAATACAATTCTTACACACGCACATAAACACAATAAAAACCATCTCTCTCTCTCTCTCTCTCTCTCTCTCTCTCTCTCTCTTGCGGTGGGTGGCAGTGGTAGGGGGTGGTGGTGGTTCTGGCACCAACTCTATGGAGTATTGAAAATGTTATAACCTTCTGGCATTGATAATGTTATAACCTTCTGGCATTGATAATGTTATAACCTTGTCTACCATCTTACCTTCTGAATGTCTCTCATTGGCACGTATAATAAAAATGCAGATTCAATACTTGGAAGTTTACAATGTAGATGGTAGATAAATAGTGAAACTTACTTATGATGCTACTGAATATAGCGCTAACATATTAGTGATTATTCAGAGGCAATAAGACTACAAACTTGGCCTTATCGCTTGGGTCATTATTTTTATGAAAAAAACCCTGAAGCTAAACGAACAAACCCTAGACCTCAAACATACACCCCGGAAAACCAGAACCCCAAACCCCAACCCCTGAACAGCAAACCCGAGACCCTTAACCTTAAACCCTTTACCCCAATCCCAAAGCCTCCTACTCTAGACCCAAACCCCAAACTCTAATTTTGAATCCCAAAATCCAAAACACCAAGCCCTAAACCCTAAACTCCAATCTTAACCCTAAACCCCAAACCATACAGGGATCGAGATCTAGAGCAGAAGCATCCGGATATTGCAAAACAAGGTCTTGCATCGTCTATAATGACTAAATCCCGATAACCAACACAAAGACCACGTCTTGAACCCTAAACCTAAACCCCATACCCTATATACCTAAACCCTATACCCTATATACCTAAACCTTAAACCATCTCAGGTTAGCATGTGGCTTAACCAGCAAAACACCTAGTTCTCTCCCTTTAAGATTCGTTAATTGCAACTCGAGCTACAAGATACACAGAATTTTACTTACTGCAAAAAAGAGGATAAACAATTACAAGGATAGAATTTCTACCACGTAGTGCTTAATATTGTACCTAGCTCAATTTTTTATTCCTATAGAATTGTCTCATTTCTGAAAGCGTCACAACAGGCTGCCAATGCTGTTTTGGCAGCAAGAGATCGCAAAATTTTTCCTTTGTATTTTGCCGAATCCTTACCTATCCAAAACGCATGGTAGATGAGCCCATTTTGGGGGTTGCATGTTTTTGCTTGAGGGCTCTGAGAAGCACTTTTTTTGCACCAAGAATCTGTGTTGTACCCCAGGTTGTTTTGCTTTGCCAGATTCAAGCACTTATCACGGACTGAAGGGTCGTGGGCCCAGAACTCGTGCACATTCGTGCGGCACTTAAACAAACCAACCCGATGGTCTCCTAAGTCAGCCCCTCGCTCCTAAAACTTACCTGTCCCATCGGTAAGCACCTCGCTAATACTCGTTGCCTCCCATTCGTGTGTAGCTTACTAGTCTCTGCGACTTCACGCGCATATAGATTATAGTCAAAGTTGACTTAAAGAGAAGTTTATTAGACAAAGAAAGTTTTAGAAGAGGGCTTCATCTCCCCGATCACTCATAAGCTCTTGGATCTCTAAGGTTCTCCACCACGAAATAGTAGTTAGGACGGACTTCATGGAGAGGTCGAGTGCCTATGCTCAAACCATATTGTGGGGTTATGATGACGGCGGGTGAAGAAGGCCAACTAGGGTGCATGATCCCGTTGGTGTCTAAGGAGGGGCAGTAAGTAAGGGGATTACTTTGTTGCAATTAGACAAGGGATCGACACTGTGCTACGGCGAGTGGCAGATGGGGTCGAGGACTTATGCGGAGATCGTAAGAACTTGCCATGAGCAGTGTGCATCACAAGGGCGTCACATGAATAGGTAGGGGAGTTTATCGCTTCTCGAGATCGTGATAGCCTATTTTGTGATGCAGGCACTAATTGGACTACCATGCAGGCGATGATGGGTGGATTTTTGGCTGCATGGAGTGCTTGTGTGTCAAAAAGAGCCCAGAACTGTGTAGAATTGTATAGACTTGTGTGGAGTCATCTTGAGTGTTCTAGGAGTTAGGAAATTTATATAGAAAATTGGGAAAGTTTAGAGGCCGATCCACACCCACTGGTGGATATTATCCACCCAACCGCAACAAATTGTTGCGGTTACAATCATTCCCCCTCCCCCCCCTCAAGTCCCGTTCCCCCACCCCCCTTACCCCCCCTCTCCCCCCCTCAAGTCCCGTTCCCCCCACCCCCTCCCCCCCACACGTAAAGAAAGCCAACCGCAACTCTTAGTTGCGGTTGGCCCCCAAGCCCCTGCCACGTGGAGTCTTGCCCCTACCAACCGCAACTAAGAGTTGCGGTTCCCCCCCCCCCCGCCCCCTCTCCCACCACGTAGAGCCCCTCTCTCCTGCCACGTGGAGCCCGGACCCCCTTGCCCCTACCCACCGCAACAATGTATTGCGGTTCCCCCCGGCCCCCCTTCCCCCTTGCCCCCATGTGGTGCCCCCCCCCGTGATACCCCCTTCCCCCTCCCGTGATGCCACGTGGTGTCCTTCCCCCCTCCTTTTTTTTCAAAAGCAGCTCAAACCGCAGAGTCTTCTGCCATTTTTTTTCTTTGACTGCTCACTCACGGGTTTTTTTTCTGTCTTCTTTCTTCTCTCTCCCTCACTTTTCTCTCTTTATAATCGGTTCTCCCCGAACCTTTTCTTCCACTCTCCGTCATCTTTACTAACTCTCTTCATACTCCATATCTCACCTACATAATCTCTACAACAATACAAACAAAAAAAATTTTACGATAGAAGATCGGTGGATTTTTCTTTAAATATATCAAGTCAAAACAAGTAAGTATTTTGAATTTTTTTATAATTAAATGTTAATTTCAAATTGTGTTATGCTTAAATTGTTCTTACTATAGTCTAAAATTCGTGTTTTTTGACAGTTTTTCAATTAGGGATTGAACTAGTGTTTGTCAGTGAATATTCATTCGAAGTCCAAAAATAGTCATTGTAGACTCAAATCGAAGATAACGAAAATACAAATTGAATGAAACAAAAATCAGATCAATCGGATGTCAGATGAGCGGTATTACATTTACAGATTCCAAAATAGCGATTTTTTAGGGGCGTCAAAATTAGGATTTTTTACGAATTTATAAAAAATAGCTAGAGCTAGATTTTGCCAAAGTGCAAAAAAGAGACCCTAGTTTTTTTTAAAAGATCCATACCGCGGAAAATTTTCATATTTTTTCAAAGATTGAAAATGGGTTAACTGATACGGGGAACGCTGTAACTTTGCAGTGTAATTTAAAATATCAAGCTAGCGCGATTTCACGCGAAACTTTTATGAGAACCCTAGGATGTTGGGAAGTTCCATTCCCCAGGAATTCGGGCCATTCCAGAGTCGTTAGCTATTTCTTTGGCCGAACGGGCTTTTAAACGCTCGATTCGGACACCGGTTCGGGATTTTTGGGCGAAAAGTTCGTAAAATACTTTTTAGATCAAAATTGAACTCAGGAAGCTTGAAATAGCATTTCAAAGCACTTTTGAGATTTTCTGATGCCAGGGGCATTTTGGTAATTTGCCAACCTGGGAGGGGTATTTTGGTAATTTTACGGTGTTAAGTTTCTCAAAGGACTTTTTAGTCCAAAAATGTAAATAAAACACTTGAAGCTGGCTTGGGACGTTAGGATTGTAATGAACCCCCAAGGGCATTTCGGTAATTTGCCGCTCATCGGGGGTATTTTGGTAATTGAACATTGTAACACAACTGGAGGAAATAATTTTTAACACCATGTGTGTTCCTAAGGTGTGACACTATGTGTGTTTAATGTGAATATGAAACGTAATTGTCGCTAAAGGTTTTCCTATGAAGAGCTTTTTCGTGCACACTTTAGTGCCCAATTCATAACTTCCGAAAAATTATATAATTTTTTTTGTCACTTTTTTTTTACTCATTGCATCTTAGGCACGCTAGTTAGCCCATTTTTTTTTATGAATTTTGGCGAAAAAATGAGACACGTTATTTTTTGAATTATCTTACGGTCCGCGCACATTTTAGGCACAGTATTGTAATCATTACCTTTTTTTTTCTTTGTGGGTGGCCCACTACCCCCTACCCCACAGCCACAGCCACACCCCCAAACCGCAACACTTTTTTGCGGTTGTAATCATTTGGCCCTACCCCCAACCCCCCACCCCCCAACCGCAACAAAGTGTTGCGGTTGCTTTTCAATTTTGGTGTTTTTTCTCTCCCCCCAACACTTGGCCCGAGGTTGGCCCCCACGTAAGTTTTTTTTCTCCCTGCCTTTGTCGTGAAAGGTGACCCCCCGCCCACACCGCAACACTTGGCACAAAGAGAGAAAGGTCCCCCCCCCCCCAAAAAAAAAAAAAACACGGGTTACACCCCATCTCTATTGTTTGATTTTGGACAATAGGCTAACTAGCGTGCCTAATGTGCAATGAGCATCAAAAAAATAAAAAATAATAACGGACGCTAAAGTGTACGCGAATAAACCCTTCATAGGAAAATTCAAAAAATAACGTGTCTCGTTTTTTGCCGAAATTCATACAAATGGGCTAACTAGCGTGCCTAAGGTGCAATGAGTAAAAATAAAAGTGACAAAAAAAATTATGAGCAAAAAAAAAGTGACAAAAAAAATTACGTAATTTTTTTTGAAGCTTAAAATAGCATTTCAAAGCACTTTTGAGATTTTCTGATGCTAGGGTACATTTTGGTAATTTGCCACCCCGAGAGGGGTGTTTTGGTAATTTTACGGTGTTAAGTTTTTCAAAGGACTTTTTAGTCCATAAATGTAAGTAAAACACCTGAAATGTTGTTTTGAAGATGATTTGGGGTGTTAGGGAGACAACGAACCCCCTGGCGCATTTCGGTAATTTGCCGCTCATCGGGGGTATTTTGGTACTTGAACATTGTAAAATTTTTCGAATGACTTTTAGTTTGGGAAGGGGTGTAAGACACCCGAAAAGTTATTTTAAAGTTGTTTTGAGATGTTTGTTGGGGCGATGGCTGCTAGGAGGTATTTTGCATAAGTTGGGGGTGTTTTGGTAACTCATCCCCTTTAAAATTTGATAAAGAAAATATTTGGCATATAATTGATGTAATACATTTAAAAAGTGGTTTTAAAACGGTTTTGAGGTGTTGGGGGTGTAACGGCCATCGGAGGGTATATTGCTAAATAACCACGTTGAAATAATGAGATAATGACTATTGGTAATGCGTTGGTAAGCTAGGTTAAAGATCCAGTTATAGTTTTGGAATGTAAATATTATGGACGCTAAGTTGGTTTACGATTATATTTTGTTCTTAGATATATGGATTTCAACCCCGGACCTCATGATACATCAATCCTATACGATGACGATGACCACGTCGCGAGGTACGTATTTGACGGTGTCGATAGGGGTGTTTTGGAAACAATTCAAAGCACAAGTCACCTCGAAGATTGGGTACTAAACGAGGAACAAATACAGCTATTACGCCGTCAAAATTTATCTATGTTCACCGATCCCAGGATTTGGTCTCGACACGACGATTGCCTTATATCCGCTCTAGTTGAACGATGGAGGAGCGAGACGAACTCATTTCACTTCCGGTTTGGTGAAATGACTGTTACATTAGAGGACGTCGGATTTATACTTGAAATCCCATGTCACGGCAAACCCATTACTTCGAGCAAAACGTCTGCATCCATAGCGAAGATGGCTAGGCAGTATTTTCTGGGAATTCCGAGGGAAGCTCTTACAACAAACGGCATCAAACTTAAATGGCTGAGAGAGCAGTATGGCGTGCTACCGGATGAATACACTCCTCACGATTTGGTGACGTATACGAAGGCATTCCTTCTGTATATTATTGGAGCTATATTACTTCCGATGCATTCGAAAAACACGGTGCATCCGAAGTATATGGTGTTCTTGGAGGATCTTGAGGAGGTATACTCGTATTCGTGGGGTTCAGCTGTCCTTGCGCACCTATATCGAGCACTGCACAGAGCTACGAGAATTGGTGCCAAGTCCATTGCCGCCTGCCTCACTCTATTACAGGTTTGAGCATTTATTTTTTTTGATGACGTGTCAATATATTCGTGATTAATTACTAATTCCATATAATGTTTGCATTCACAGGTTTGGTCTTACGAGAGGCTACCCACGGGTCGTCCACAACCGCGGGTATATTCCGATGAGACGTGGCCTAGGGTGTGGGCCTGGGGGCCTACGACCAAACAGAGGAGGAGACGGGTAGACCCTCACCACCATCTAAAGTTCTATCGGGGGGAACTAGAGATACTGGATGCATCCCAGGTGACGTGGCAGCCATACGGCAAGGTGATGCATCGGTTGGATGAGTGGTGTTGGCAACTTCCGGTGTCGTACGTGCTGGCAGGTTTGGTTCGGGTGCCGCTTATTCACTTCGAAGTATGTGAGTTTCAGATGCCCGATCGAGCTATGAGGCAAGCTGGCTGTCTACAAGGGATACCAAAACCCGTGTAGACATGCGGCCATACGGAGTGGTCGAGGGCCAAACTTCGAGGTCGCTGATGCCTTGAATTTGTTGAGCGACGAGGTGCAACAGTGGAATACTTGGCAAGAAACGTATGATAGCCTTGTATCGCTGAAGGACGATGGCATCAGTATTGAGGAGTACCTGCAATGGTTTCTCAGGGTGACGCGCACGAGGGTGAATCGCCCTTCCCAGATGAGGAAGACATCGTATGCGCCACGTGAGCTCTATGACCAGTTCTGGGCATTGAACATTGTAAGTCACCCTAGTCTTGTTTCAATTTTTATTTGCGCACCTTATCGACCATGCCTAAAATGATTAGCCATATTTTCTATGCATGTTTTTTAGGTTGACCAGGGCAGTGAGGTGTTCAAGCAGCTGGAAGGGTTTGATTGGTTTGTCACGTAGGCTCTTGACAATCTCAAAAGGTCCATTGAGAGGTACAAGACTGAAGTTCACAACTTTAGTCTTGCGTACCGGGGTTACCAAGGGGAGCCGTCTAGTCGCTTGCCTCCTGACGCGTACGACTCTCAGCCCCAGAGTCAGGTGTGGGAGCCGTCTAGTGCCTTGCCTCCTGACGCGTACGATTCTGAGCCCCAGATTCATGTATGGGAGCAGTCTAGTCGGTTGCCACCTGACACGTACGACTCTCAGCGCCAGAGTCAGGTGACCCAAGTAGGAATCCAGGCATCGCGCCCAAGCATCCGGTCGGATAAAGGACAACCGACGAAGCCATTGAGTCTGGCTAAGCGGATTGGATCGACCGGCACTACTTTGGGCATGAGCCAATCGCTACAGCAGACTTTCCTATTTCGGGATTCCTAGCTCACTCTGATCTAAAGCTGTTGGTGCCAAACACAGATATTTCGAATTTTCTCATGGACGCTTACATAGATCTGCTCCGTGTTAGAGAGCTAAATTATAACCCCTGCCAAACTTTGAAGCTCAACATGTATGCAACTTTTGTTATCCCCTTCATGGTGAATAGCATGAAGGAGTTGACTGACTGGAGGAGGATGCAAGGGACAAGCAAGGGTGAATGGCGACCATCTACAAACGTGCTTTCCTACTTGAACGCGGACTATCACTGTCACGCAGCTGAGGCCAACCTAATCATGCTACCTGCTCTTCATGCAAGCCACTTCTTCCTATTAGTTCTCTTTCCAGAGAATAAAGTGGTCCACATATACGATAACCTAAGGGAAGACGGACCTGGTCGACAGCTGGCGCAGATGTACTCCACGTACATCAATGCGGTGGTTAGTTTATATTTCTTGACCTTCGCTCATAGTCTATTCTTCTTGTTACATAGGCTTGATAACCTTTTTTTTTGTTGGATGCAGACCACTATCATTCCACTAGCATGCCGACATTTTAAGGGGGAAGCCATCACGAGCAAAACAATGATAGATCCTTGGACGGTCGTGACGATACAAAACCGACCAAAGCAATATAACAGTCATGATTGCGGGATTTATGTCCTCAAGTACATGGACTACATAGCTCGCTCGGATGTGCTCGAATATGCTACGTGGTCTCGAAACGATGCCTTGACGTTTAGATATAGGATAGCCTGGGAGCTGAAAAAGGGTGTAACTAGACGCATTCCTTACCATTATCCTGAGATGTAGTAGACGTACGTATGAATTATTATTACTATTGTTGGATTTTGGATATTAAGGTTTGAAATTGAATTAGCCTTATTATTACTATTGTTTGATTTTGGACAATGGGCTAACTAGCATGCCTAATGTGCAATGAGCAACAAAAAAGTGAAAAACAATAGCGGGCGCTAAAGTGTGCGCGAGTGTGCGTGAATAGGTACTTCATGGGAAAACTCAAAAAATAATGTGTCTCTTTTTTCGCCGAAATTCTTACAAATGGGCTAACCGACGTGCCTAAGATGCAATGAGCAAAAAAAAAGTGACAAAATAAAGTACAAAATTTTTTGAAAGTTATGAGTTGGGCCCTAAAATGTGACCGAATAGGCCATTCATAGGAAAACCCAAAAAATAATGTGTCGGGCATTCGCCGAAATTGTTACAAATGGGCTAACTAGCGTGCCAAAGGTGCAATGGGCAAAAAAAAAGTGACAAAAAAAATTACGTAATTTTTCGGAATCTATGAGTTGGGCCCTAAAGTGTGACCGAATAGGCCCTTCATAGGAAAACCCAAAAAATAATGTGTCGGGCATTCGCCAAAATTGTTACAAATGGGCTAACTAGCGTGCCAAAGATGCAATGGGCAAAAAAAAAGTGACAAAAAAAATTGCGTAATTTTTCGGAATCTATGAGTTGGGTCTAAAGTGTGACCAAATAGGCCCTTCATAGGAAAACTCAAAAAATAATGTGTCTCTTTTTTGGCCGAAATTGTTACAAATGGGCTAGCTAGCGTGCCAAAGGTGCAATGGGCAAAAAAAAAGTGACAAAAAAAATTACGTAATTTTTCGGAAGCCATGAGTTGGGCCCTAAAGTGTGACCGAATAGGCCCTTCATAGGAAAATTCAAAAAATAATGTGTTTCTTTTTTCGCCGAAATTGTTACAAATGGGCTAACTAAAGGTGCAATGAGAAAAAAAAAAGTGACGAAAAAAAATTACAAGATTTTTCGGACACTATGAATTGGGCCCTAAAGTGTGCCCGAATAGGCCCTTCATAGGAAAAGCCAAAAAATAAGGTGTCTCTTTTTTTGCCGAAATTCTTACAAATGGGCTAACCGGCATGCCTAAGGTGCAATGAGCCAAAAAAAGGTGACAAAATAAAGTACAAGATTTTTCGGAAGCAATAAGTTGGGCCCTAAAGTGTGACCGAATAGACCCTTCATAGGAAAACCCAAAAAACAACGTGTCTCATTTTTTACCGAAATTCTTAAAAATGGGCTAACTAGCATGCCTAAGGTGCAATGAGCAAAAAAAAAGTGACAAAAAAAATTACAAGATTTTTCGGAAGCTATGAGTTGGGCCCTAAAGTGTGACCGAATAGGCCCGTCATAGAAAAACTCAAAAAATAATATGTCACTTTTTTCGCCGAAATTCATAAAAATGGGCTAACTAGCGTGCCTAAGGTACAATGAGCAAAAAAAAAGTGACAAAAAAAATTACAAGATTTTTCGGAAGTTATGAATTAGGTGCTAAAGTGTGCGCGAATAGTGCCTTCATAGGAAAATCCAAAAAATAAAGTGTCACTTTTTTCGCCGAAATTCATAAAAATAGGCTAACTAGCGTGCCTAAGGTGTAATTTCTTGAAAAAAAAAGTGACAAAAAAAATTACAAGATTTTTCGGAAGCTATGAATTGAGCGCTAAAGTGTGCGCGAATAGGCCCTTCCAAAAATATCAATAATCTACAAACCTAATCACAAATTAAAGATTCCACAAACTAAATCACAAATTTAAACATTATAAAAGTTCAATTTATACAACTGAAACATTAACCCTAACACTCTTCCTCATCATCGTCCTCCTCGACCATACTGTCAGGTTCGATACCTAACACTTTATAATGGTTTCTCTTGTCATGATCAGTCATCTTGTTGCACAACGCACACTTTCGCAATTTTTTTTTACCCGTTGCTTCTTCAATCGGATTCTTCATGCGTATTGCTCGTTTTTGCCCTTTTGTTTGAGAAATAATTGGATTAAAAATGTCGTCCTCCTCACCTTGCAGGCTAGTGCCGTCAATGACTGGCTGTGAAGCTCGATTGAATCTACCGGCTGGAGTCATCCGAGTAGTCGGAGTGTCCCGTCTTTCTGGTAATGCCATCCTAAACTGTGCAAGGTTAGCCTTATCCCGTGCGGCTGCTTCAACTTGATACCTGTACCCATCAAATGTTGACGCTGCATCCAATGATAAACCGTGCATGATGTTACAAAGGTGATTATATCGCAGCATCTCAGATTGCTCGAAATCAACTGAAACATTGGGCACGTAAGGAATGTGACCGTGGACTCTATTGGCTTCCTTCGTCCACCGTTCCAAGATATACTGTGGAGGGATTTCACGAGCATTCTTGGCGCTAAAAACCCTCAACGCGTGTCGACAAAGTATACCTTTATGCTCAAACAGTTGACAGTTGCAATTAACCAACCCAGTGTCCTTACAAACTGCAACGGTAAAATGTCTTCTGTTCCTCGGAGCCGACGAAGAGCACGGATTGGCAAAATTCGTCACATTTGTCAAAGCATAAACCTTGAGATCTCTGGTGGAATACTCGTGCAACTTTGTCATGCTATATTGATTCGACTTTAGTAGTTCCTCTTGAAACTGTCTAAACATTTCCTTGGTATAGACTTGAGCCGCATGAGCCTCCAAAGGTGAAAAAACTACTATGGCTCTTTCTTTGTAAACTGTAGCCGCGTCGGCTTCTCTCTCAAGGAAAAATTGCTTGTCAAGGGCTTTCTGCATCTCTAGTACGAACTCTTGTATACTTGAAGAATGGCCTACGTACCCATCAAAGAATGCATTCATACCTTCGCTTCTCGAGGTCGTAGTCATTCCGGCTGCAAAAAACTGCTTGGTGTAGGCACCGACCCACTGTGTCTTGATCTCATACAACGATTGTAACCATTCATGATTGTGCAAATAGTAGTCATCCATTAACTTGGCCCACCTCTCCTCGAACACGTCTACCGTCAACGATTTCTTCACACATGTATTAAAGTCAGTCTTGAATGTCGGATGGTTTGCATATACATTGTGAAGCCGTTCGGGATATTTGTTGCTTATGTGCCATGTGCACAGGCCATGGTGAGTATCTGGAAGGACCTTAGCGATTGCATTTTTCATTGCCAGATCTTGGTCGGTGATGATGGTCTTTGGAGGAATATGATACATTGCTTTAAGCCACGTTTCAAATAACCACGTAAATGACTCCTCCGTCTCATCCCTAAGCAGGGCAAAGCCAAACAAGATTGACTGATAGTGGTGGTTCACCCCGGTGAACGGAGCAAAAGGCATAGAGTACTTATTTGTGCGGTATGTGGTGTCAAACGTCACAACATCCCCAAAATTTTGGTAAGCAGCTCTAGAACGGGCATCCGCCCAAAATATAGTACTAATGCGGTTCTCATCATCCAGTTGGAGACTATAGAAAAAGCCAGAATTCTCACTCTGAAGGTGCCTAAAGATATCAAGTGTAGCTTGAGAATCACTCTTACCGAAAGACTCTCTCCTCTGAGCACGAAGTTCATTTCGAAGGTCTACTTCGTTGAAACTCAACTTGTCAATCCCCCCAGCCTGGCTTGAGAAAACCCCCATCATTCTAGAAGGTGGAATTTTAGCCTCGGCCATTGTAAATATCAGTTGTCTGTGTGCCGCGCTTATTTCTCGGTGTTGATGAATTTGACTAATCTTACTAGGGGTCATCAACTGATGATTATGGCTCAACTCCACTCCCGTCACAACCCAATGGTTTTCATTTCTCCGGTGTACTGCATACACATGGGCCTTGCAGCCGGTACCCGGAAATGTGTCCCGTTTTCTTTGTCTTGTTGGCCCTTCGTCACTGATCCGAACAACCGGGGGTACATACGGTGCTCCTCTATGACACTCAAATAGTCTTCCACAAATTTGATCTGTATTCGCCCGTTTTCTAGTCGTCTTAATTCTAATACCGAAACCTATCGTTTTCGAATATGCTCTATAGTATGCTTCAACTTCGTCCAGTGTTTGAAAAACTTGACCCAAGTAAGGTGGATCAGAACCTTCACAAAAAGTATTTCCTCCAGTTGCATCCATATTGATACTGAAATCTAAAAAATAAAAATGTATATCATTCTCAACAAGTCATAGAATTAAATAAAATAAAAATAAAAATTATTTCCTCCAGTTGTGTTACAATGTTCAATTACCAAAATACCCCCGGTGAGCGGCAAATTACCGAAATGCCCCCGGGGGTTCATTATCACCCTAACGCCCCAAACCAGCTTCAAAACAACCTTTCAGGTGTTTTACTTACACTTCTGGACTAAAAAGTCCTTTGAAAAACTTAACACCGTAAAATTACTAAAATACCCCTCTGGGGTTGGCAATTTACCAAAATGCCCCCTGGCATCAGAAAATCTCAAAAGTGCTTTGAAATGCTATTTTAAGCTTCCCGAATTCATTCTTGATCTAAAAAGTATTTTATGGATTTTTCGCCAAAAAATCCTGAACTGGTGTCCAGATCGAGCGCGTAAAAGTTCGTTCGGCCAAAAAATTAGCCAACGACTTCAGAATGGCCCGAATTCCTGGGGAATGAAACTCCCCAACATCCTAGGATTCTCATAAAAGTTTCGCGTGAAATCGCTCTAACTTGATATTTTAAATTACACTACAAAGTTACAAGGTTCCCTATATCAGTTAACCCCTTTCCAGTCTTTGGAAAAATCTAAACTTTTCCCCTGATATAGATCTTTTAAAAATAACTATGGTCTCTTTTTTGCACTTTGGCAAAATCTAGCTCTAGCTATTTTTTATAAATTCGTGAAAAACTGTCTAATTAAGTTTTCACCTTTAGCGATAATTACGTTTCGTATTCACATTAAACACACATAGTGTTACACCTTAGGAACACACATGGCATTAAAAATTATTTCCTTCATTGATCGTAAAATTTTACAATGTTCAATTACCAAAATACCCCCGGTGAGCAGCAAATTACCGAAATGCCCCCTGGGGTTCATTATCGTCCTAACGCCCCAAACCAGCTTCAAAACAACGTTTCAGGTGTTTTACTTACACTTCTGGACTAAAAAGTCCTTTAAAAACCTAACACCGTAAAATTACCAAAATACCCCTCTCGGGGTGGCAATTTACCAAAATACCCCCTGGTATCAGAAAATCTCAAAAGTGCTTTGAAATGCTATTTTAAGCTTCCCGAATTTATTCTTGATCAAAAAGTATTTTATGGACTTTTCGCCAAAAAATCCCGAACCGGTGTCCGGATCGAGCGCGTAAAAGCTTTCGGCCAAAAAAATAGCCAACGACTTCGGAATGGCCTGAATTCCTGGGGAATGGAACTTCCCAACATCCTAGGGTTCTCATAAAAGTTTCGCGCGAAATCGCTCTAACTTGATATTTTAAATTACACTGCAAAGTTACAAGGTTCCCTGTATCAGTTAACCCCTTTCCAGTCTTTGGAAAAATCTGAAATTTTTTCCTGATATAGATATTTTAAAAATAACTAGTGTCTTTTTTTTTTCACTTTGACAAATTTAGCTCTAACTATTTTTTATAAATTCGTGAAAAACTGTCAAAAAACACGAATTTTAGACTATGGTAAGAACAATTTAAGCATAACACAATTTAAACAATCCATTGGTAAGAACAATTTGAAATTAACATTGAATTATAAGAAAATTCAAAATACTTACTTGTTTTGACTTGATATATTTATAGAAAATCTACCGATCTTCTAGCGTAAAATTTTTTGTTTGTATTGTTGTGAAGATTATGTAGGTGAGATATGGAGTTACAAGACAGTTGGTAAAGATGATGGAGAGTGAAAGAAAGGGTTCGGGGAGAAGGGATTATAAAGAGAGAAAAGTGAGGGAGAGAGATGAAAGAAGACAGAGAAAAAAAAGGTCCGTGAGTGAGCAGTAGTCAAAGGCTGTAAAAGAAAAAAAATGGCAAAAGACTTTGCGTCCAAGCTTTGAGGGGGGAGGACACCACGTGGCATCACGGAGGGGGAAGGGGTGGGGCCATGGGGGGAGGGGGCACCACGTGGCGGGAGGGGGAAGAGGGAAGGGGCCCATAGGGGGAGGGGGCACCACGTGGGGGAAGGGGGGGCCATAAGGGGCCAACCGCATCACTTTGTTGCGGTTGGTATCATTTCCATAGGTAATGATACCAACCGCAACTAAGAGTTGCGGTTGGGTTTTTTTTGGGGGGGGGGAGGGGGGCAGGGGGAAGGACATGAGGGGGTGGGGCGAGGCGATGGGGGCGGGGGAAATGAGCTCCACGTGGCGGGAGGGAGGGGGAGGGGCTCCACGTGGCGTGGCGAGGGAGGGGGCTCGAGGGGGCCAACCGCAACTCTAAGTTGCGGTTGGCTTTCTTTACGTGTGGGGGGGGGGGGGGAGGGGAAAGAGGGGGGGTGGGGGGAACGGGACTTGAGGGGGAGGGGGAAGGGGGAATGATTGCAACCGCAACAATTTGTTGCGGTTGGGTGGATAATATCCACAAGTGGGTGTGGATCGGCCCCCTATATGTGTGTGTGTGTGTGTGTGTGTGTGTGTGTGTGTGTATTATATACCTTACCCTGGTTAGCTGAGTATAACCTGCTTAGTTACGCTTACCCTAAAATTATTCACCCTTGTTATTTTCATTCTTAGACTTCAGAGACTTCAGCCGCAATTCTATCATTTCCAAAAGCTCCAAATCCTTGCTACTCTTCCACTCTTCTTCTTCAGAAACAACTATTCTCAACATCGTAGATTGGTAGCCCACGGATGAACCCCAATCGGTAATATTTTGGGAAGATTAAGACCAGTGCCTAGTGCCCACGGGTTTCTTCTTAGATCGCAATCTCTATATCTATCTATTACATCAGCCTTGGACAATATTTGGGAAGATCAAGCCTTAAGGTCACTGCCCAGATTCCAATTTCATTCCCAAAATTCCAGATCAAGGTCATTGCCCAGATTGAGGTCACTGCCCAGATCGCGTTTTTTCAATTTCTTGGATCCAATTGCACTCTCTTCGGCTTCTGAAATTTGAGCAGGTGAGTTCTAATTTTCATTCTAGTTTTTTAGGTTTTCGGTGTATCAATGGACTCTAATTGTTTAGCCACGCTCGCAAAAATGCAACAATAATAATAACAGACCAAATCTGAGTCCATATATGAAAATTAAGACATGGAAAAGTTGTTTTATTGAAGTGCTTGAAAAGATAACATACATGCATGCATATGTACACACCCCCACCCCCCCCCCCACCCCAAGCACCAAAAAAAAAAAGAAAAGAAAAAAATGTTAGGTAATAGAGCGACAAGGGAGGGATTCAAGTTTCATGCATGTTGCTCACAAGTTTGAAATTTGAAGCCCAAGCATTTGTACGTATCGTATTAGCTTTCTTCCCATGACTCGCCTATCAAAGCTTCAACCTCGAATGTCTAAAGATACCCTTCTAACATCTTGGATACTTTTCCAACAGTTTATATGCTGCCATGGTTGTCGATCTAGATATTTTTCCAACAGCTTCTTTTCTTGTAATTTCAAGTCCCTGATTAACACCTTTTGTACCATTCATTCAAATTTCAAAATGTCGTATCATATCATAGATGTGTGTTAGGAAAACTTTATTTTCTTTTTTTGACTCCCTTACTTAGTTCATAATATGTGCATCCGTACATTTTTCTTGCTCACACACTAATTTATTTAAGTTGGTCCATGCTTAAATTGTGATGAGATAGAGGGAACATGGTCAAAGCATTTAATATAAATTGTTAGCCCAAGCAGCATGATAATTAGCTGCCTTTATTTCCAAATTGGGTACTTAGACAACAACATATCTAATATTTTTATGTTGTTTCGTTAGTTTGATGCGATGGCATGAACTGGAAGGTAACCATTTACATCTAGTCCAAGCCCGACCTCATCGTAGTCGTAACCCACATGATTTTTCTTCTAGGGAATTACTGCTATGCGAAACACTGGTGTTTTGATGACAAAACTACCACTGTTCTTTGAATCAATGACTTGAAAAAATACACATACACAGGGGGGAGAGAGAGAGAGAGACAGAAAGAGAGAGACAGAGACAGAGAGAGCGCAATAAAGAGAAAAAGACTATGACAAGGAGCATAAAACTAAACGAAATAGATACCCAGCTCTTACAACCTTAGTGGGTTTTAATTACTGCCAATACTATTTTATCACTGTGGCCGGGCGCATTTTGGTGATTCTGCGTCGCAAGAAAATTTGCGGTGATATTTATACTTCTAGCATTCTACTTTTACAGCACAGGGTCCGGATCTGAGATCACCAAAGAAGGGATCAAGGTTAAGAATGAAAAGTTCTTAAGTAATTCATGTACTTATTGTGATGGAGTAATTGAGGCAGAGAGCATTTGTCTACTTGAACGGGTAACGTAACAAGTTTCTTTGCCTCTTCAGGTCATCAATGAAATCATCCTTAAGATCCATGCTTCATGCATATATCATACAAAAATTCCTTGAGCTTAAAAATTATTGAGCTTTATTTACAAAAATTCATGAATTAAAATCAAGGATCTTTACGAATTTACTGTAGTTGTCCTCGAATGATTAAGCACGAAATGTAAAAACTTTACGCATCTTTGTGCAAGCAAAATGTGACGTGTTTGAAGTTTCGGATTCTAAAGATTCCCCGGTTCCATCTCTGTCTTGTACAAGTTCACAAGATTAGAAAGTTATGCCTTCTTCTAGTGACATTGCCAAGGTCATAGTCATCTTTTATAACCTCTATTGTAATTGTTTTCTATCCTCTAGGTTGTAATAGTGTAGTTAGCTCCTCATACACTCTTAGTTAGAAGCTTCGGGGATTGTCTCTATGATGTTGCCTCGTCTAATTCTAGTCTAGGTAGTTGTCCATCTTTGATGCTTGTACCACTGATATATAATTAAAAGTTGATTTCAATGTAGATCTTTTGCTTTTTGGATTAGGATGACTTACAAAAATGAAAATAACTTTGTGAGATCTATAGAAGATAATATTAGTCATCTCAAATACAGTTTTGAAATTCATCTGGACCAATATATGTGAAATTGGACCTCCATTTTCAGTGTTACCCTAAACCAGTGCCTATAATCTCGAATTCTTTTTACCTCTTCTTGTTTTACATGAATCAATAGCTCTCATAGCATCTTTTTCCTCGATAAATTGTTAGAGAAATTCAGGCTACTATTACTAATAAGTATTCTCAACCTTCAGCGCTATCAAGGATTGGTTCAAAGCTTCAAGTCGATTGGCTTTGTTGCTGCACCTGTCAACCTTTTTCCTTTTGGTAATAGGTATGTCAACCCTTGAACACTATCATGGATGAATTTTTTGTCAAAACATTGTTTTGGACCCTTGCTCAGTTGAAGCTTGTCTTGGTCAAACTGAGGGGATTTCCATTTCAAACCTCTTGCCGGAAATGTTCATCTGAATGTGAAGCTTGGGGTTTTAAGGGGGTGACAGTGGCCTGCGTAGGGGGTGACAGTGGCCTGCGTATCTGCTCTTTTTGGGAGTTCCTGTTTTTTCTAGAGCCAAAAATTGTTGCTTAGATTCGAGCTTATACGATGCTCCGTATTATTTCATAGGAATTTTTTATGGTACACTGCTCATATATATATATATATATATATATATATATATATATATATATATTTGGGTACTTTAACCGGAAATTTTTTGAAAATCATTGTTCTTTTGCAGTTTGCTTTGAATAATTGTTGCTGATCTTTGACTTAGCTACTTAAATGTACAATAATTATTCTATTGAACAACTGAGATACGTACAGCCATACTTGCATCTATGTGTAATCTATCGTTGTTGTGTCAAAGCATCAGAGCCGCTTGTATCAATAAGTAAAAACCTCATTGAAGTATTCTACGATTTCAGAAAGGCTATATACTTATCAATGTGAAACAACTTTGCTAACAAACATGCAACGCGATTTATGGAAAAGGGAGCTACTGCTAACAAACATGTGTAGACAATGTAAATAGACTTGAATAACTTTGTACTCATTGGCACCTTCGCTATTGTTGTTGATCAAGGCAGCTACTGCAACTACTTAATAGGAAGTGGTGCTGAAGTCTTTAAAGCTAGAGAGAGAACGGGATATCTGACGGTAAGTTTTCTTTACTACTTGGATGTTTTATAATCTCAAAAAGGTTGGTTTTTGCATTTCTAACCATTGCTTTCTAACGCATTCTATTACATAACATCCAAACTTAGAAGAGAAATTGGGATAACATGGCTAAGAAACAAAGAACGTTCTTAGTTGTTAGAATTCTCATTATTACAACATTATTACTCACATGGTATATGTGAATAAATAATAGATGATTTTGGGCTCACTAACAATTCAGAACTACATATTTTTTATTATTGGTGTTTTAGCATCTAAAGCTATATCGTCTATAATAGGTGTTCCCAACCCATCCTGGTCGGATCCAAGGGACCACTAGCGGTCCCGCTTCGCGCAAACACGTCGATAGATGCAACAGTCATTTGTCCAACGCATCGAACCAGTCAGCACGCGCACGCTCAAGTCACGTGCGTTTTTCACTTCTCGCGCCTTGTGCGGACTTAGACAATTTGTTTCGCGTCAACGTGACTTACGCTAGCACGATCATCCCGACGAGACTACCCGGGCACCTTTTCGTCAGAATCATTGACCGACGGCGCAACCGGAGCGACGAGGCCAAAGGGCAAAGGCCTTGGCCAACCCCATGGGGTCGGGCCTCGACCTCCCCTAACCCCATGGGGTCGGCCTCAGCCTCCCCCAAGGCCATGGGGTGGGCCTTGGCCTCCCATGGGGGTTGGCCTTGGCCTTTCCCCCTCCCCCGGTTGCCCACTTTTCGCGCAAAGTCCTTTTCGCACTTTTCTTGCCTCGTATGCTTCGTATGTGACTTTGACACCTTGTTGGTCATGTGGGAACGATTCACATCAACACGCTCTTCGTAACGCACCTCCCGGATTCGTCTTTGCCCATCGAAACACCAACCGTCGGCGCGCCTGAAGTTCACCAAAAGGGGGAGTGGCCTTGGTCTCCCTTCATGGGAGTTGGCCATTGGCCTTGGCCACCCTCTAGGGTTGGCCTCGGCCTCCCCCAAGGCCATGGGGTCGGCCTCGGCCTCTCCAGGGGTGGTGGCCTTGGCCTTCCCCCAATCATTGGGCTATGGCCTCCCCTCCCCCGCGCACTTGTTTTCTCGAGTCTTTGCACCTCCGCGATGTTTACGGACATTCGTACATCAACCTCACGACGTCCGTCGTGCATAAACCTCGCAACGCCCATCGTGTATCAACCTCACGACGTCCGTCATGCATCAAGCTCGCGATGTCCGTTGTGCATCAACCTCGCGACATCCGTCGTGCATCAACCTCGTGACGTCCGTCGCTCATGACAGCGCACCGCTTCCGGGATGCCTGTTGCCCAAAGTAACGCGCTACCGCTAAATGACTCGTCGCCGACGATAGCATACCATCACTCCTAACTTTGTTATTATTACATTGTGCATTCATTATTTTGTTATAATAGGCACACTCAACTTATGCCCCGTCTCTGGGACACACGACATTCGTCGCCACGCCCGTGCGCCACTCTCATGATAAGTGCCCCCGGCACCAAGTATTGCTCCCCGACGTTCGTCGTCACACCCATGCGCCACTCTCAGATACGTGCCCCCGGCACCAAGTATTGCTCCGCGATGTTCGTCGTCGCGCCCGAGCGCCATTCTCATGATACGTGCCCCCGGCACCAAGTATTGCTCCGCGACGTTCGTCATCGCGCCCGTGCGTCATTCTCATGATACGTGCCCCCGGCAGCAAGTATTGCTCCGCGACGTTCGTCGTCGCTCCCATGCGTCATTCTCATGATATGTGCCCCCGACACCAGCTATTGTCTCGTGCCATTGGCATCGCGCCCATGCGCAACAATCAATGTCTCGTGCTGTAGGCATCGCGTCCATGCACCACAATCATGTTACATGCTTACAGAATGGGCTCATAACCTTAAAGCCATCGCCGTCACAATCATGGGGGCTCTGGCCCTCGTAGCGGGATGGACTCACAACCTTATAGTCATCGCTGCCACGGGATGGCCTCACAACCTTAAAGCCATCGCCGTCATAATCATGGGGGGCTCCGGCCCTCGCAGCAGGATAAACTCATAACCTTATAATCATCGTTGCCATGGGATGGGCTCATAACCTTACAGCCATCACCGTCATAATCACGGGGGGCTCCGTTCGTAGTGCCCCGGCACGAGGACCCCTCTTAGCGGGATAGGCTCATTACCATAAAGCTATCGCCGTCTTCATTCTAGGGGGCTCAGTGCGTAGTGCTCCAGCACAAGGACCCTTCACAGCGGGATAGGCGACTACTCCGGGACACTATCTCTGCCAGGGTGCCTGCGTGATTAACCTACGTGCTCTGGCACTGAGGGCTCACGTCGGTACCCTTAGGGACTATGACCCCCGGGTCACTCCGAGACTGGAGCAGGTCTTCGGAGGGCATCACGCCTAGTCCACCTGGCAGCTGGGCATCGGGTCTTTCCCACCGATGTCAGGCCTGTAGGACTCTGCAAGGGCTTGGATTGGTGGCTAAATCAAGGGGGTTCTCTGGCCACACCGATGCTGTGGGAGCCAGTCTTTCCAGACAGATAGAATGATGTTGTGCGGGGCAAGCCAGGTGAATATACGATTCGACAATCGATGGAGCACCGACAGTTGTGGACCCCTCGGTAACGTGTCACGCCCCGGGAGCGCCACGTGTCCCGTGATGACATCATCATCTCAACCTCTATAAATAGAGGTCTTGAGAATTCATTTGGAGGACTTGAGATTTTTAGATTCTGACGAAACTCTCACTTTCACTTTCTCACTCTAGAATCCTAGAGAGAGAAACATATAGGACCCTGACTCCGGACCTAAGCATCGAACTGTGACTATCGCCGTATATTCACCCTGTGCCATCACTCTCGCAGCACTACCACCCTCAGGCTCTGTCTGGAAAGCCCTTGGTCTCTGCCCTTGCTCCACCCTTGCTGTGTCTCACATCATCACACTTGACATCTGACTCGGACTGCATTCCTTGTGGCACCTCCACGTCGACTGCGAACTCACTTTTCTTGGCATCAATAGGTTGTATGAAATGTCAATGTTGTTGAGCTTTTGAGAAATATATGAGGAAAATTGAGGTGGAGAAGGAGGTTCAGGATAGGGTGTTACATGTATCTTGCTTTGTAACTCTAGTTCAACTAGTGCGCTTGATGAACATGGGGCAGCAATTAGTGAGAGTTGGTCGTCGTTCTTGCTTGTATTGATGCATGTGGTTTCATCTACTACGATCTTTTTTGCTATTATTCGTGATCAAGGCATAATGGCAGCCATTTTCTACGTTGCAAAGTTAGTAGTACTTTGATTTGACAGGGGGTACTAAAATTTTCTTTCCTAAGAGACAAGTTAGACCTGGCAAAAAAGGATCCATACCCGTGGGTCTAGTTGTACCCGTAAAAAAAATCCCGGCCGGTACGGGTACAAGAATCATAGACCCGTTAAAATTTTACCCGTACCCGGACTGACCCATAAATTCCGATTCGGTCCAAATCACCGGGGCTACCTGTATTTGTTCACTATATAGCCATTAGGGTTTCTCTTTCTCTTGAGAATCTTTATCTTATTGCGTCGCTCCCCTCCCTCTAAATTCTCTCACAATAACCCTTCTTTCTATCTTTTCCCCCCAAATCAGAACCACCTACAGTCCCACACGAGATAACCCATCTCTCTCTCTCTCTCTCTCTCTCTCCCCCTCTCTCTCGCGCACACGCGCTTTCTGTTCCCCCTAAAGTTAGATCCACCGTTTAGCGACCACCGATCTGCACATCACGTCAACTCACCATCGCACTCGTCGCTCGCTGCTTGTTGCTTTGTTGCTCAATCTGTCACTGTCATCTTCATACACAACTTTTGAGTAGCTCTGCCGTCAGATCCTGCTATTGTCACCGCCAAACCTTTGCCGTCACCACTCGCCGACCAGAGACTCATTGCATCTCGCTGCATGAACACTGATCTACTGACAGATCTACCTTAATCTACACAGTCATCTGACTAAATCGATTGATATACTTGTAATTTTTTTATTCATTTGTTACTAATGTTAATTATATTACCTTAGACTTTGGAACTAATTTTGAGGTGATTTTCTAGTTTTTAAAGATATGTATGTGCTTATTGGTTGAGATTTGAGAGTTGAGAATAGAGATTTGAGATGATTGTACTGAGTTTGTTGTGTGTTATTAAAAATTAGCAAGGTGATAATTGTGTAACCAAAAAGGAGGAGAAAATACTCGAAAGAAAAAGCAAGTGAATAATCAGTTCAGAAAGTTTTTTATTTTTTCAGAAAATAATCAGTTTACCCGAGGGTAATACCCGAACCGGCAGGGTAGAGTACGGGTTCAAGAAATGGCTACCCATAAAAATTCGGATAGTTTTTACCCGGCCCGTTTTTACCCGAACCCGACAGGGTATTGCCCGTACCCGGTGGGTTTACCCGTTTGCCAACTCTAAGACAAGTAAAGGCTGAGTAATCTTTTGAAAAGACAATTTCTAGGCGTGCTAGCATGCCAAATGAATGGTAGCATAGTCGTGGACCAATTTCTAGTAAACTGATGTCTTTATTTGCTTGCTCTTTTTCCTTTAGCATTTTTTTTTCACTTTCACTCATGCATAATTTTTTTTAACTGCAAGTAGTAGGAAATATTTGTGCGGAGCACTCGGAACCCCAAATAAATCACTGTTTTTGGCGAGCTTAGAATGGACCTTACTCCTATTCCTCTTTAAAGTCTAAAAGAAAGGCATTGGAGGTGCTTAGGGACAACTAAAATCTTTTCCGGTTACTAAGAAAAAAAAACCTTGGTATGAAAATTTTGGGATTTGTGATTTCTTTTCTCTAGTGTGCACCTTTAAAAAATAAATATATGATGCACAAAGAAAGAAACATAGACAAGCAAACACCGACAACCACTATATTCTTGAGGGAGTGGCCTCTTCTACCTAAGTCTACTCTCAGTGCTTTAACAAGATCTTAGACCTCCAAATCCACTAGAGTGATCAAGCTAAAAGGTGCTCCAAAATACATCTTTAAAATCATGGAATCTTGACAAAAAAAATAGAGTCTGCTGCCTCATTTGCTTTGACCATCACAAATTAAGGTAATATTCTATGGATTTGGTTATAGATTTTAACAAATGAAGTTCTAGGTTGTATTTGGTCATGCCAATCAAAGTATCTTTATGAAAAATTGTGAGTTATAAATGTAAATATAGTATTTGCAATTAAAATTCTCGTTTGATCTCAACAAATGAAGCTTTGTTTGTTGAGAGAAAATGCAAATGAAAAGTGCTAAATCCGACATAGGAATTATGACAAAAATGGTATTCTTGAATTCTCTCTCTAACAGCATCCAGCAGCTGAAGCTGACAAATATTTGTTAAGGCATAATTATAAAATCTCCACAGTTGCAATAGATGGAGGATGGGTTGTAGGCAATGAGAACATTCCCATAGCAACTTTGAGCAACAAGATCTGGTGTAGCCGATTGGATCTCTGTTGCACTGATATTTCCTAAATTGGATCCCGGTTGCAGCTGATATCTCCTTTTGATCTTTAATTCAAGCCATGTTTTTGAAATTGTAACCGCTCGTGGCTCTAGATGAAGCAAATATGCTTGTGCCATCTTTGATACCAACCCTGTGAGGTGTGTGAGAAAATTCAGGTCTAGTTACCTAAAAAATTATGAGTGAAAGACATTATTTAGTCTTCATCCTTAGCCAATATTGGTAATAAATGTTTTCGGCTTGTGCATTTATGAGATACATTTTGTAATCATCTTAAAGTCTAATTGATCACATTGTTTGTACCAAAACACCTATAAGAATCTTGGGGTCAATATTGATTGCTTGAATGTTGCTTCGATTGTCCTTGCAACTATAGATCATCTCAAATCTTGAAGTAAATCTTGTCGGCTCTGTAGTCCAAAAAATTCAAATATCATCCTATTGTCATGTTGAGTTCTTAATAATGAGCTGTGGAGGAAGGCATTTAAATGGAGGTCGGGGATAAGGGTGTGCAACACACTATTGAACTGATCTGATTAATTTAAACCTAAGGAACCCGCACCAGTTCATAATAAATCAAAAGTTCATGATTCATATTTTTAAAGTGAGCCTGTTTCAGTTCGATCCACAATCCCAATTCTCAAGCCACTTGACAAACCGAATCCTACCAAACCGTATATTGGTGATCTCTTAATTGCCCTACCAGAGAAGTATTTTTACTGGAACTTCAATACAAAATATATTTCAAGAGCTAATCACTGAAATTTTCAAGCTAACAACTCTGCCAACTAACAATACATGCCTGATAGCTCTATTCTAATAAATTGTGTGCCGCTTGCTTCTTCTCACCCAAAAAGTCCTCTCATGAAAGCACTACAAATTGCAACAGCCTAAAGAACCTTAAGGTTCAGAGTGGATCAAGGAATTGGACTTGTAATTGGGGTTGAACTTGGAATTGAACCCTAAAGAATTGTGATTCTGCAATTTGTATAATCTTTTTGGATTTTGAATCTGAATTCTTAGGCAAATCCATGTAATTAGTTTCCTACTATGTTACCTCATTCCCAATTCTTATGTTTTAGCTGGAAACTATGATTCTAAGAAGGACCATTACTGGGCCCCACCGTCACCACTTTTTGCCATGGCCCCATTACCGTCACCGGCTGCCACTGGCCATCGTTGCCAGCCATTGCCCCTATCCTTGCCTCACTGTTTCCCATTGGTCACTGCTGTAGTGGTTGTAACTTGCTGTTGCTGGACACTGTCACCTCCACCACACTCTCGCCGGCTATTGTCACCGGCCTTAGTCAACCACAGTAGCCCGTAGCCGCCATCACAGGGGCCAACGGGCCATCGTTGCTCGTAGCCAGACCGCCATTAGTGGCGGCCGCCTCTAATACCATAGTTGCAAATTTAATTGAGAAAAATAAGCTTGTGACTAGATGTTACTGTAATAATTTTCAAATATTATGGCATGTCCAAACAACGAAATTTGAATACTTTTTAAATTCCAATGTCTGAGAATTAGAATCTAAATACAATTTTGTTTCTCAATTCTAATTCCGCAATTGAATGTGCTTTTGAGGCTATTTGCATCAAAATGCTCAGGCAGCCGCAATATGCGACTTGGCCTCGTTTGAGAGATATGCGAGGTTGTGAGGTAAGCGGGCGTGTCAGGTCCTGACGAGACCACGTGTGAAGCACAATACCCCAAATAATATAAACGGTTTGACGATTTGGGGAAAGTGCCTAATCTGACTTTTTGAAACGATCAATCATGACTTAAGAATAACCTCAGAGTTCTTTTACCTAATGTTTTAGAATTTTTCAGTTCTACTTTAAGTTATCGCCATTCTTACCTAAGGTACTCATACTCTTATGCAAATGATAATTAATACAATTAATAGAGGCAATTTACCTTCATAATGGGTGCAATTGAGCGATAGAGTAAAAATGATAACATTTTGAATGTATAAAGTACTTGATTTAAAGTACACGTTGGGGACTGTCTGGACGAGACAGGTAATTTGCTTGATTTTCTACCTTCGCCTAAGATAAACCTATGTACTTGAGGTAAGCAAAAGTGATAACGTAAACCATGTGATAGTTTGTATTTGGTACCGAAGAATATTATTTCAAATAGCGTTTATGGCTTTTATAGCCGAGCTATAATCATTTGGTCTCTGGTTGATCCAATCTGGAGCTGCCTCGTGTTTTAGGTGTGCCTACTTTATTGCTCTGCATTTACATACATTTATTTTACCATTCTGCCCACACTAAGTCCTTTATGAGTGAAGTGACCTTGCTAAGTGTTGTGACTGGATAAGACATTGTTTTACCTTCACGATTAAGCTTTCATCTCTGGACGACATGTAACATAGTGAAAATTCTGGGCCTTATGTTAAGGACCATGTGTCTCGCCTATACTCAAATTCTGCCGCGCGTCCTTTAACCATTATTACTATTTTCAATTTGACGGTGTGATGTAATAGTCACCACTCATATAGCTAGAGTTAAAGCGGCCCGGAGTGAAAACTTGCCCAAGGCCGATTTCGTCTCATTGATGACGTGTTTGGGGCCTTTAAGTTTACCAGCCTTGCATTAGTTGCTTAGGCCGATACGGCGTTACACTGGGATTTAACGCTTTGGGCTGGGGTTCAGCCCTTTGTGTGAGCCCAAACCAGTCGACTCGTCCCTTTATTCGGTACTTGCACAAGTCGACATCTGTTGTTCTGTTCAGCTACAAATTTCTCAACCTTTTAAGCGTCAAAAATCGTTACAGTTGAAGACGGCGGGGAAAGATATGGGAAGCGCAGCGCCGCCAGCGCAGATTCCGACGAGCTTCGGCCATGAGCTTCGGGCTTGCCTTCGCTGCCGTCTCGTCAAAACCTACGATCAGGTTTTCTTTCCTCTATTTATTTCCTTCTGTACCTTCTGCATGCCCTTTCCGCTTGTTCTATGTGACTTTCTAGGGTTCCATTACTCGATGCTATGCTATTACCTGTTCAAATTTCATGTTATGTTGATGTGGAGCTTGACTAAAGAAATTATCTTTTTGGCGGTGTTTTGGGAAACCTGTTTTGCGGTGATGGTATTCAATTACAGTTTAGAGAGTCAGGATGCGAGAACTGCCCCTTCTTTAAGATGGACGAAGACCACGAGCACGTCGTCGACTGCACCACCCCTAATTTTACTGGGTAACTTACACCACACACTTCCACTCCGAAGACATTTAATGTGTATGCATTTCCTTAGTTCCTGTGTCTTATTTATGTTCTAAAAGTGCGCTACGCATGCATTAATAAAACTACTGTCTTCGTTTGTTTCTGTGAAAACACAAAAACCACGCTTAGAAGTATTTATTCTAGTATTCAACTTCTTGAATTTGTGTCCTAGGATCATCTCTGTCATGGATCCAAGCAGAAGTTGGGCTGCTAGATGGCTTCGAATTGGTATGTGCGGCTGCTTTTCTACAATCCTATGTTGCTTTTCTATGGACCGCGGAGGAAATGAATCATGATTCCTGCTTTTGCCTCGTGGGCCGCATTGTTTATGTATTAACTAGTATGCCTTTGTTTGAATTTAACATAGCATCATCTAATGCTACTTTTTTTTTTTATTTGCGTCACTTTATATGTTCTCTCTTTCACGTAAACGCTAATCATACTCCTTTTGGTTTGGTATGAACACATTCAAGGGCCCATTGCCAAAGATAGTGCCATACCAAATGAAGGTAATGAACACAATAAGGAATCTGAAGCCTTATCTGATGAAAGAAGTTCGTTTGTTAGTGGAGAGGGAACTATGTATACAAAGGCTATGAAGCACCTTCATGGTTTAAAATTGGTTAGTGTTAACATGCCGACTAAAGTAACTAATACGGGACACATTCAATTGGACTTCACTAAGGATCAACTTTAAGCCCATAATTTGTAAATTTTCCTTATCTTTTTGCTTTATACTTGGCTCTTTTCTCTATCAATTAAGGTCTTTCGATGTGCCAAGAGTACCTTTCCGAAGTCCTAGACAGGAAGGTGCATCCTGGGTTGATGTATAGTGCGACTTGTCTAACATAGTGGGTCATGTGGTATTTCCCCTTTCTTTTCCCTGATGGATATAATCTCTGTTTTGGCCAAGAAATATTAGTTTTGAGATAGTATGGTAGGGCAGGGCCGAGATTGCTACCTTTAGGCTTGTTCAATAAGGGGAGAGGAGCCCTTCTCTTCTTATTCCGGATTCCTGTCAAGTCAAAAGTCCTTTTTTCAAGTCAGTTGCCTTGCTTACAAACCTAGTAGTAGTGGATGGGCTTGCTAGGGATGTTCAAGATATGGTACCATGGTGTATCTTATTTGCGGAAGATATCGCGGTTAATTGATGAGACACTATTCTAAGTTTAAGTCATGGAGAAACACTTTAGTATCCAAAGGCTTTTGGACGAAGCAAGACTAAGAGTATTTAGAATGCAACGTTAGGACTTCTTAGGAGGAAGTACACATGGATGGCTAACAAGTATCTAAGAAAGATACTTTGGGCATCTTGGATAAATCATACGCGAGGAGGGAGAGATTGGTGAGGATGTTGCTCATGGGATAAGAACATATCAGGTAAAATGGAGGTGCGCTTCTAAACATTTTACGATTGTTATACAGTGAAAACTTTGTAGGACGACGATGAGGTCAGCAACGTCGCTTGGCTAATTTTGTTGGGCAACTAAGAAACATCTAACACATGAGATGTTCTGATAGGGATCAGACCCTAAGAGCTACGGCACTTCTTGGAAACAAAAGAAGAAGAGAAACCATAAGAGAAAGGGTAGAAGCTTTTAGTAGTTACCATATTATCTATGCCCGTTTGCTATTAGATTTATTCTTTAGTCCCAGTAGTTATTAAATATTCCTAGTCCTTTTATTACTAGTGCTTGATCTAATCTTTCTTTTCAGTAATTCTCTAGATTCTTCCTAATACGGAAGGTCTTTACTTTTTGTCTCTATAAGCAAGCAATTTAAGCAAAATTATAGGATAGTTTATTAACAGAACTTTATGAAGTAAACATGCTTTTGTTCTCAATGGTGAGACTCCATTGATAATCAGTCTAGGTGAGACTCCTAGAAGGCCTTAGTGTGACTCTAGGGTCTGTTTTCTTCATTGTTCTCTTTGCATATCTTTTCTGAGGTTATAAAACATCAAAACACTATTAACGGGTTCACGGCACCCTAAACAGCCCCAAAAATATATCTTTCAATCCTTAAGAACGAATGCTAGCTTCTCAATTGCAAAACCTAAAAACCTATAATCAGAAGCTTTAGCCCATCATAACTGATCATGGCACAGCCTTTTACACCCTTAGTAAGGTTCGTCCTACAACTATTTTGGCATCAGAGACAGTTGTTCCTGGTTCCACGTCATCTTAAAGTATGCTGTGACATGTTCATAACGAGATGAGTAACCAATCTCGTTCTTCGGCGGACTGAATTCTTGATATACAAAATATTTTAAGAAGGCATGAAGAGAAATTTGCTAATATCAGTATGAAGCTCGATAAGTTGGAAAAGGTGTTGCAGGTAGTATCCTGAAAAGTCACAAGAAGAGGGGAAGGTTGGTTAGCTCCAGGAAGCTTGGATTATTATCAACAGCTACAACCAAGGGATTGCATTGGTAATTAGAAGATAAGCACGTTTAAGATCAGCCACAAGATCTAGAAAAATCTAATAATGTCGAAAGTTCTGGAGATAAAGGGAAGAAGAATGCCTATCCAAACAATTTTCTTAGATCTTGAACCAACGAATGTGATGGATGGAAAGGAGGAGCCATGGCTTGTAGTACTTTAGCGTTTTCCAACTACATTGCATCTCCATATAGTTTGCCTATTTGTTGCATCCAACGGGGCGCATTGAGGCTAGAAAGGGAGCTATTCAGGAGGTTAGCTAACATGCTGAAGGGGGGATACTTGTTTAGGATCCGTTTCTTTTGCCCGATAAGAAGATTAAAGAATTGAAAGATATTAGCCTCCAATTAAGTTACATTCTCAAAGCCCACGAAGTATTCTAAGAGATCTGAGGGGCACCAAATAAACCTCCATGAGTAGTATCAAGGCTCAAACTCGTCGGAGCGAGTTCTTTCAGTTGCGTTGGGGGTGGAATTGATCGGGATCAGACACTAAGAGATAGTGCATAGTCTTGAAAAAGGAAGAAGAGGATAAAACATAAATCGTCATAAAAAGGGCAGAAGCTTTTAGTAGTTACCGACTTACCGTAGTATCCAATTCAATTTGTTATTAGGTTTATTCTCTAGTTTAAGTAGTTCTTTATTTTCAAAGTCCTTTTGTTATTAGGGATCAGTCTATTCTTCTTTTTAGCAATCTTCTAGATTCTTTCTAGTAGGTAAGGTCTTTACTTTTCGTCGATATAAGCAAGCATTGTAAGCAAAATTGAAGAAGAGTTAATTAACAGAATTTTATGAAGCAAACATGCTTTCACTTGTCAATGAGACTCCATTGATTATTCTTCAAGGTGAGACTCCTACAGGGCCTCATTGATACAACATTTATTTTCTTTCTTGTTCTCTTTACTTATCTTTTCTGAGGTTATTAAACACCAAAACACTCTTCACGGGGTACGCTCAGAGCACCCTAAACTGCCCCAAGAATTTATCTTTCAATCCTTAAGCCCTAACACTAGCTTCTCAATTGCAAAACCTATAAACCAAGCTCTAGCCCACTGTTCCTGATCTGGAGCACCTTATATAACCTTGGTTAGGTCTGTCCTACATCACATTTAGCAGTTTTACCAATGTTTCAGTGGATGAGCGGCCATACGAGGAGGAATAGGATGAGAAACGAGGATGCTGTCAAGAAATTGGGAGTAGCATTTATTGAGGAAAAGATAAGGGAAAATCGCTTGATATGGTTTGATTATATCCAAAATAGTGGGGATCTTTTCCCTTGGGTATCCATGCATTAGCGAAATCTTTATATGCCCCAGTAAGAACTGATTGATGGGGTTAGACGAGGTAGGGGTACACCAGAAGTAACATGGATAGAAGCAGTGAAGAATTTTGGGCTTGCAATCACTAGCCTTTAGGCTTTTGAGAAAAGACCTTGAAGGAGTGTTTTGTAATGTTCTTAATTAGGGGAGAATGAAGAAATAGGGTTCACGTAGCCTACCTCAACTAGTTTGGACCGGCTTAGATGATGATGACAGTATAATTTTCTCTGGCCATCTGTAGACATACCTGGTATTGGGAATTTTGAAGATGGCATGCGATGCAAGTAAAAGTTACAGATAGTGGTTACAACTTTTGCTGCAATGACTATTATTTTCTCATGAAGAAAACAACTTGAATAAGTATGAGAAAACGAACAAACATTTTAGCTTGGGAAAACTGTTGATAGAGTTTCTGCTATTTTGGGGACACTGGCACTGATGTTCCAAAAATGACCTTTGGCATGAAGGGATCCTTGGTTCTATTTATCTTCCCCGCCCCCACCCTGTGGTGATCGTTGACCCTTTGTATATTAGGTTTCTGATGATCAAATTGGTTTGTGAAGATGCATGTACTTCCTAATTTTTTTTTTTTTAATAACTTGGAGTATGTGATTTATATCGAACCTTGCAGGAAAGTTTGTTCCTGGTTGTTACACACTTGCAGTTTCGGAGGCACTTCCAGAGGATCTCCAGGTATGCAAGTCGAGTTTCTTTCCTTTTCAAGTCAGGTATAGTAATGCAGATTATTTCAAGAAACCAATTCTCCTGCTAAATTAGGACAGGGTTTCAATTGTTTTCTTTTCCTTGTTAAAACAGATTTGAAGTAAATTAAGAAAGAGAAAGAAGATATTGACATAAAGAAGAAAAGGTCAGGTCACTCAATCTGGAAACTAGTGGGAAAAACCGCTTCCAATTTTTTTTCTTGTCCTTAAAAAGGATTTCGAAAAAATAAAGATAGAAAGAAGGTAGTGACATAAAGAAGACGAGGTCACTGCATCTGGAAACTAGTGTGAAAATGCTGCCAGCTCTATATTTCAAGAACTTTGACATTGTGATTGTTCCGATATTGACCTGAATAAATTATTGAAAAATAGAAGGACATATCACAGAAGATCACTAAACCACTGTCTGACTGTTAATTTCTGGCGAGCATAGCTGATGATTTACATTGACAATGTGATGGTGGATTCGCTGAAGTTGGTCAACTGTGGTTGGGAGGGACCTGCACCAATGATGATTGGTTGTTTCGGCTATGGAGGTATTGTAGTTGATTGTTGGTGGGGGCTGCCAGTGGGGTGAGGGATATCGACGGGGCCGCTCGCATTTTAATCCCAGCTCTTTGGATTATGTGTCTAACACCGCTTGAATGAGATTAAAGGAGTCTTCCAGAATCTATATCCGCTCTTTATCTGGTGTGCCAGATGGCAGATATGTACGTATTGTATCCCTCTTTTTTGTCAGGCCAACTAACTGGGCCCTTAAGGTCTAGTGCTCTCATCCAAAGCCTGGGTACCTGCCGATATCTAGCCAAATGCAGCTCCCACCTCCCACACTTTCTCATTCCCTTTGACATTTCAACCTTGCAGGCTAGCCTATAATTTGTCTGCTCTGCCCCTCATCTAGGGGAACTGCAGATAAGATTGGCTTGTGGACCTCAGAGTAGCTGCTACTATTGTAGCGGATATTTTGATGGTGGTTCGTGGCAAAGATGAACTGTAGGTCTTGATTCTGTTAACTTTTTTCATGACTAGTCATGGGAATCAGAAAGTACATCCTCAATGACACGTCAATCATAATTTTTGCAATTACTATATATATAGAGACCAGACAAATTCAAAGGGAATTTATTTGGGTCTTAAATGAACATTGAATGCTGTGGACTAAAAACGTGTGAAGGTTATTAACCTACTATCCCTGATGACGAATATATTTGCACTTCAATGATCTTACAATGTTGAAAAACAACTTCCGAAAGCAAGGTCGTTATATATTCTGGCAATCTACCTTTTGTTTGATATGAAAAGGATGTAGATACGTTTGAAGCTGGCCCTGCTCTTTCGTTCTGTCTATAGATGTTTTTCCCCCTGTTTTACCACTTTAGTTTTTTGAAATAACTCGGATTGGGTATCATTTAAGTTGTCTGTATTATTGCAGAATCTTTGTCAAGATGAGCGCGTGATGTATATTCCACCCAAACGTGTATGAGTAGCTAGTTGGATGTCTCGCCACCAGTGCTCTTAGCATAGACAGAGCAACCTAATTAACAGTACCAGGGCTGAGTGGTTTTGTAAACCTAAAAAGTCCAGTTGAGATTTGTGTTTACGCTAATATTCTGTGTGGCATAACCAAGCTTTTTTTAGTGCTTCCCCGCTGTTTATTACATCACGTGATTTAAGTGGATGGATTTCTGGCTTCTGATTGCAGTTTCCAACATATGGCTGATATTACAGGGTAAGTTTAGCCATTGAGAACGGGCGATAGCATGATTCCATTTAAATGACACAAGTTGATTCCTCTAATTTATAGTGTATAATATGCTGTGTGCGCACCATGACAGTTTTGCATGGTGGTGACGGATTTTAGGTCATTGCTCAGTCCTAAATGGTTTGAGCAGACGTAGTGAACATGGCGGTCAACTCTGATCGATTGGACAGTCCCTCAAGCATTGAGGTGGACGGACTCGTCCCTGAGATATGAACTAATTCATGGGATTTAACACGATACTTTGGGATCTGGTATGCGGTGATCAAGGAGCTCCCTTGGTTAATTTGGATCTTCTAAAGCTACTCATTGCCAGATGTTGTGGGACGAGAAATTAGTTTCTTGGTTCCACCTGGCCACAAGACAAACGAGGCTCTTGTATACGATGACTTGTAACTCTTTGCATTGCGTGTAAGAGACGTACCACTCTGTTCTTGAGTAAGGGGTCCAAGAACTCTTCACTAAAGAAGAGGTTTGTAGCACAAAAAAATGAAACTTCCCGTGCATTCAAGGGCTACAAATTGATGGCAATAGCTTCATTGTTCCAATTCAGAGCCCCGAGCTAGGCAAACGAATGATCTCCAGCAGAAGGAAATAATAGCCGTTTACACTTTACAAGGTTAAAAACTTACTCGTCCCCGTCCGACCAACTAGAATTTGACCCCTTTGTCGACTCTATTCTATAGACAGGGCAGAATTACAACCAGGATCTAGAAGAAAGCACCGCCACTAGGACGAACGCCAGCAACCAACCATACTACCCCATCCTCAGCAGTAGAGGACCACCACCACAGACCCACGAGAAGCCCAAATGGAACAACAAACAAACTTTTGCCACCCATTGCCACTTTTACCTAACCTCTCCAATTAAAACAACCACCCACGTGTGTAGCAACAACCATCTTTTATAATAGAAAGCGTACTCCATCAGCTAGCTCGGATGGGTCAACCGTAGCCAGAAGCACCACCAGTGACCAACCCACATCAAAACTGCAGAAATCTACGTAAAGCAGAACATCCAAACATCCTTTGCTGTACCATCACCAACCACAAGTACCACACAAACACATCAAGCATACAAGTAGCGCACAGACAAACACTCTCAAGCTCAACTTTTTTATGTTCAGCTGTCCTCTCTCCTAGTCAATAACTCTGTCGCCCCTTTTGTAATTAAATCGTGCATTCTGCATAACTAGCTGATGGCTTGATTTTATCAACCGGCTATGTTTGGAGATCTTGCGAGGTACTTGGAATCCCTAAATGCCTGTAGACCTTTATTCGTTAGTTGATTAATGATTTATAGATGTGGTTTTGTACTAGTTCACTATCTGCTTTTATCTAATGACAATATATTTAGGTACTCAAAAGTAATTTATGTATTCAATCGGTTTTAGACTTTCACTTAGTCTGAGATAATTTGATTCTGTTTCGCACTGTTTTGGCATAATTTGTAGCTCTTTGACCTTCTAGGTCATCAATATACCATTAACTATAAGAATATATATACAGGTTCACGCATTTGAGGTCCGCTTTACATTTGCAACTACACTGGACAAGAAGTGCCTTAAAATATACTCTTGGAACAGTTTTAACAAATTTACATTCTATTTCGGGAAAATGAAAAGACAGCCCCCCTCAAGAATATCGAATTTGTGGGTCGACCCCCCCGGCCCGGGTTATTAATTTTTGCAATCGACCTCCTGAAATATTAATTTTTTGCAATTGAGGACAATCGCCATTTTTTGTATTCTAATTTAAGAATCGAGTGGCAAAAAGACAGAAATGCCCAACAAAGCTGAAATGCTTAGAATTTATGACAAACATGCCCCTCGGTGGTTCTTCTCTTTGAACCATTATTCCTTTTTCGTCCATCATCCACAGCAAAGATTCGGCTGCAATGTCTTTATCTAGTTATGTTTCATGGATGGACTTGAGTGGAGAAGTTTATGTTGTGTGCAATTGTGGGCAAAAGACTTTGGTCAAACATTCTTGGACCTTAAAAATCTAGGGAGAAAATTTGTTGGATGTCAAAATTATGAGGTATGTATTATTCCTTTTACTGATTTGGTAGTAGATATGAAAATCATGTGGGTTTTGTAATAAAGGTGGTGTTTTCAGTTGAAGCATTCTTGCCCATATTTTGGTTGTTAACAAAAACCAAACAATCATTGCAGAACCACAACTCATGTGGATTTTTTAAGTGTTTTGATCCGCCAACATACCCTAGAGGTCAAGATTTTGGAAGAAAAGTGTTGGATCAAGCGCTTAACAGTTGGCCGAAAGTTATAGCTGTTAGTAAGGGTACAACTTTATTTCCTTAAAGTTTCTCAGAACTGCATCTAGCGTAAAGGGCTGCACCCATTACAGGCGCCATGGGCAGGGTTGTTAAGCCCGTTGAATTCCAAGGGAGACACTGACCAATTTAAGGCTAACAATTTCCCCCACGATGTGGGCCGGGGGATTCAAACCCATGACCTTGTTCTGATACCACTTTTTGGATCAAGCGTTTACCACCAGGCCAAAAGTTATAGCTGTTAGTAAGGGTGCAACTTATATCCTTAAAGTTTCTCAGAACTGCATCTAGCATAAGGGCTTCATCCATTACAGGCGCCATGGGCAGGGATGTTAAGCCCGTTGAATCCTAAGGGAGACCCTGACCATTTAATGCTAACAAAAAGTTTTGCTTAAAAATCATGAATATCGTGCCAGAATATGGATTTAGATACGATTATTCGCTAGCTAAGGATGGAGACTGACAAATTGACAAAGGAGCTCGGGAACGAGAAGAATGCATGAGAAGTTGCAAAGGAGCTGCAAACGACTACAAAACAATAACATGGAGTTGCTAGCAACAAAGAAAAGTAAAAAATGGGGTGCAATAGTCATAGTCTGTGTATTGTTATTTTTTTTTGTTTCTGGATTGTTGGTAGGAGAAAGAAATGCCCATTTGTTGTGTTTGGCATGAGAATTTGTAACATTGCTGTTAGGAATGAAAGTAGTGGCCATTTATCTAGTTCCATGAGAATCTGTAGCAACATGTTGAGTTTAAATGTTTATGTTAAATTTTATGTATGGTGATTGTAATTCATTATTTTTGTTAAACTCTAAGACTTGTGATTGTCCCTGTGATTAAGTTTCTTTTCCACGCATTTAAAAAAAAATCTGCTTAATCTAAAGTCATAAACTAATTTCATGCTCATGCATTAAAAAAAAGAAGAAGAATGCTTTACACAAAGTAATAAACCTGCTTAACACAAAGTCATTAAGTTTCTTTTCCATGCAAAAGATTGCTTGACACACATGTAAGTGTTACGCCCAGGTTGTCACAAGACAATGTCAAAGCATAATAATACAATACTTAGCCCTAAATATAAGTTCAAAAAGGCAACATAGTGCCCAAAACATAACAGCTTCTAAATAGATCCTATTCATTATCTCCTGCTATATTCTATTTTGTAGGCTTGTTTGTTGAACCTCGGCCAAAAAAGGACATCCCCAAACCTTGTGCTTATTCTATTCATCACTTGAATGGGAGCAGTTGATCCTCTCCCTCTAGCTATGGAAGTTGTAGTAGCTCCCTTTCCTCTACCATTGGACCCCTACCTCTAGCTGCGGAAGTTGCAGCACCAACATTCTCAACCCTAGCTCCTCTTCCTTTAGCAATAGAAGTTGCAGCATTGAAGCTCTCAACAGCTATTGTTTGTCTTCCTCTAGCTACTCCTCTTTCTCTAGCTGTCCTCTGCCCCTTACTCTTCCATTACCTGTAGCAATATTCCCACATAAGTTTTACTTACATGCTGCAAAGTTTTTTGAAATGCCTATAATGAGAATGTTACTAGATATGAAAGTCATCTAATTGCACTGACCAAACTCACATTCATAGTTTGAAGTTAAAGGACATGTACTTGTATAGCCTCTCTCACACTAGGACTACCTGATCTTCCTATGGTGTTATTTATGTCATTCATGTTTTCCATTATATAATTAACAAGATCATGTAAGTGGTGTTAATAATCTATTTTGAAATGAGTAATGGAAGTATGAGTCATAGAAGTAACAATACCTGAGCTGTAATCAAACTCCTACTTAAAGCTATTGAAGGAGACAATGTCAGTTCTGTCCCTATAATTGTCCTAGCACCACTATCAATACCAGGACCACTGTTAACACAGCATCACTTGCACCAATAACTCTATCAACACCAGGACCACTTGCACCAACACCAATGTCAACAACAGCTCTACTGTCAACACCAACACCATTTGCACCACAATCAATGTCAATACCAGCACTACTTCCCCGGCCTGCACCTCTTCCCTTTCTTGCACCTCCACCTACAATATCTCTTCCTGCCTGCACCTCTACCTACATATCTCTTCCTTGCTCTCTCTCGCTTCTCTCATTACCACTAAGATTAATCCATTAACTTTTCAGTGTTTGCACATGAAACAAAGTATATCAAACAATAAATTTTGGTACTGTATTGTCAAGTACAATACCTCAATGTGTAACAATGTACCTCAATAACTGATGATCCAGTGCCATGACTTGTTGTAGCCGTAGACCTCCTAATATTATGCCCCGGTTGTTTGCAATTGCTACAGCTTAGCTTTTGAGGATTCCTTCTCACTGTAAATTTATTCTTTCTAGGCTGGCTTTTAGGTCATCAACTGCCTTCCTCCTAAGCTTCTTTGGCCTACTAGGGGCTCTCAACACAGTAGGTGGCAAAATATCATCAAATAGGGTCATTTTCGATTGTAATTTGTTAGGCACGTAAATAATAACAAGCTTGTAAGACCTGATGTTTGCCTCCCTATGATAACACTTGTCAACATATATAACAGGGTCCAAATTGTTATGG